>JAOVYW010042236.1:0-26123 GCA_025775045.1 Hiodon tergisus | reverse complement strand
TTTAATCATGCAATATATCCTCACACATTATCCCTTTATTAATTAATTCAAGCACCTTAAAAAATAATATTTCCACAGTTGAAACAAGTTCTCTTTTTATATAAGAAATACAGAAAATAGTGTAATCAAAGTCAACAACTATTAAATACAACTGTAAAGAAAGCTTAGTATAAATTATATAAAAAGAGAACTGTAAACATCAGTAAAATATCCATCTGTGTCATATGTGACTGTTTGCCTTCTCGTTTCCTGCTTTGCATGAATGCTTTGTTGTAACCTTTAAGGTTTAATTTTGGACTGTTTTCCAAAAGTTTCCTCAAACATCACAGCACAATACAACTACTAAATAAGATTACAGCACGAATTTAACGCTTGTGTAAGTTAAATTGATATCATGCAAATTAAATGCAAACTGTTGATAATAAATCAATGGAACAGAAATATCCCTACACTAACACCGTTTAAATATTTCACATTTAGTAATTATCCCTACACTAACACCCTGTTTTTAATGCAAATTTTTTGCTCACATAACACGACACATGTAATGTGTCAGTAAATCCAGTACGTTAGTGTAAAATAAATATAAATTTATTTTAATGAAAAATCTTGCTACTTATTACCTAGTAGCTGTCAAGTTTTAATGCTTAAGACGAAAGGTATTGTGAGTGCTGTACATTTATGGTCTCAAACGACTCAAATTTTGAAGAGAGCTATATTTTACAATCCTGTCGGCTAATTCATGGCATTGCTAATGTTATGCATTTCCTGAATTCTGTGTTTTAATTCAGTATTTGAAGGCATATTCCAAAATTAGAATTCAATAAGATGCTACAAAAATACCATGTTTTTTTCTGTTTCTTTTTCTCTGCTATGACATAATTTGGAGGATTGAGCATGGGCCATTGTTTGTGCATTACTTTGATATGCTTTATTTTGTGACTGCATTGCACATTGTACAATTATATTAATATTTAAATAATATGTTATTATTATAATTTAAATAATAATAACAGGAATAATAAGAACAACAACAAATTCACTGAAATGTGAAAATTACATATTCTCTGAGTAATCGGTTAACAGAAATTATAGCACTATTAGTGCATAGGGTAGAAATCTCATACCTAGAATTTAAAAAGGCCAAATAAGACAATCCTCAATATCAAGCAGATGGCAGGGAAATCAAAGTAAGTAGGAGGCCCAGCAGGAGTACAAGAAGGCTAGATTGCAGGTGTTCGGCGTGACCATCAGTTATCAGAGAGTCATTCAACAGGCAGTCGTTGTAGGGCTCGATACATGCTGCGTAGGCCATGGCGTGGGCGATGTAACTCTGCTCTTGCACCCCATGGAACAAGTGGGCCATGGCACCCTTAGCAAATATTGCCACATCTTCTGAGCCATGAGTCTCTGAATCAAGTGGGACAGCAGACTGTTGTTTGTAGTTATTATCTCCTAAGTAAAATGGGGAAACAACCAAGAAAAAAATGCTTAAAAGATGTGCATAGTGCCCATATATCATTAGTTTTTTGTCTCCAGTTTCTCCATTAGATGCCATTAATACCTCTTTTTTCCGGACAAGTATGATATAAAAATATATTTGATGAGAATAAGCTGGTTACGGTTTAAAGTAAAAATATGTAGCCTTGAATATTCCTCTATAAATTATTCATTGCAATGCCTATAATATATTAATTATATTACATGTATATACAGGTGGAACCAAACATAACCAAAAATACACCATCTCCACTGTGAAGCATGGTGGTGGTTGCATCATGCTGTGGGGATCCTTCTCTGCGTCAGGCCCTGGAAGGCTTGTAAAGGTAGAGGGTAAAATGAATGCTGCAAAATACAGGAAAATCCTGGAGGAAAACCTGATGCAGTCTGCAAGAGAACTGAGACTTGGGAGAAGATTTGTTTTCCAGCAAGACAATGATCCCAAGCATACTGCCAAAGCTACACAAGAATGGCTTCGAAACAACAGTGTTAATGTCCTGGAGTGGCCGTGTCAGAGTCCAGACCTCAACCCAATTGAGAATCTGTGGATGGACTTGAAAAAGTATTTGTACTCACGATCCCCACGCAACCTGACAGAGTTTGAGCAGTTTTGCAAAGTGGAATGGGGAAAAATTGCAGTGTCCAGATGTGCCAAGTTGATAGAGACGTATCCACATAGGCTCAAGGTTGTAATTGCTGTAATCTACTAAATACTGACTTTTAAGGGCATGAATACTTATGCAACCAATTATTTTGTGTGTGTGAGCCTTTTTCAGTTGATCAGTGTCAAAAAAGTCAAATTAAGTTCACTATGATTCAATATTTAAAACAAATAAAATATAAAAACATCCAAGGAGGGGTGAACACTTTTAATAGGCTCTGTAATTATTTGTTGGATATATGAACTGTTTTATATTATTAAATACATTTTCATATTTGTGTGTAAATTAACATGATAATCTAATCATAATGCCTTCACAAGTGTCTTAATTGTTTCATTTAACTCATTATTTGGGTTAGAAATGATCTCCCCTGTATTTCCCCCAAGTGATGTTAATTAAGAGCAAGCTTGAAATTCTGCAGATACTCTCAAGGACTAGGGTCGCCATTTTAATAATTTTCTTCGATTTAATTAAAAATTCAATCTGTGGGTACAACATTTTCCATTTTTTTTATTTAATTGGAAATTGCGCTAGCAAATAAGTCACAGCATTTGGCACAATACTTACATTTATATATATACATATATATATATATGTCAATAATTACTTCCACTGTTACACCAGTAAAGATTATGGTGTTGTTTTTTGTATTACTGTCACATTTATTTAGAGACTTTCAGGTAAGGTGGATTTGCAACTGCAAAATTGACCCTGTACCCAGCTCATGCCCCTTGTCTACCAGGTTAGGCTTCTTTGCACTGTGACCCTGAATTGGATAAGTGGTAATGTAAAGTGAATTAATGAATTAATATCTAATTTTATTATTTTTACTGCACAACAATTACAATATATTAAATTTGAATCAGATTTGAATCAATTATTGTCATAGCTGGATTTAGATTCCATAGCCTTTGATTGTTGTAAGACCAACCATATTGTTTATTTTTTCTTTTGTCTTTTTATTTATTACATTGCTGTCGCTTTTAAACATTAAACCGGATGTATGTTCAATGTTCGTTTAACAATTGTCTTTAGGCTCTTTTAATGAGTGAAAAAAATATTTTAAAACTTCTCTTTAGTGCCCGCAATACAGTTGCTTGGCCACAAGGATAGGTTTGTACTCATTGGCTAAAGCTAGTACGTATGCACGATAATTTTCATTTTAAGTTCAGAATAAAATTTTTAAAATCTAGCAAAAACCTTCTATAAATAAGACCCCAGGATTCCACACATCTAATTTATGGAATGACTTAACTGACGCCTTCTCCATACAGATTAATGTTCTTTATGTAATACAGTTTGCCACACGGTGGTGCTAACACATCAGTTAATACTGCATGTAAAAAAAAAAAAACTTGACATAGTAGGAACACAGCGTGCCTTAAAACGACTTTCATTTACAATGCTTAATTTTTTTGGTCAATTTGAATTCGAGTCACTGCAATAACTGCATTATTTGAGATAATTTTCTTGGCAAGATTTTTTCCCATTTTAAAAATCATTCTATCATACAGAAGGACTTGCACAGCAGGACATTTGAGTGGTTGAAAATGGAAAAATGTAAAAAAAAAAAAGGGGGGAAAAAAGAGCTCTCACCTGAAATTGTGGCATTCACCTCTGCACGGCTACCATTAACTAGTGAATATCCTGGTCCATTTCCATAGATTGTAGTTGTAAAAAACTTTTTGTCATCAGCCAGTTCACGAGATAAACCTGGGAAAACCACAAAAAATCACACTTTTTACAAAGAACTCCATAATTTTTTTTCTTACAGATTTTTTCTATATTACTTTCCGCAAAAAAGCTACAACATAAGGATACACAGTGTCACGGTCCGTACCTAAAACTGGATTTCCTCTGTCAGAATACCCTCCAAAGGTGAAGACATGTGAGTGATCAGCAGTGACCACTGATAAAGTGTCCAGTTCACTGGTCAGTTCCGCTGCTCTTTCAATGGCCCGGTCAAACTCTACAGCCTCTGTCAAGGCAAGTTTGGCCTTGCTGCTGTGGTGACCATGGTCTATTCTTCCCCTTACAATTCAAAACCAAAAAAAGAACATTATAGAACACTGTACACATGCAATGATAAAAGACAATGTACTCCACTGTTTTTGTCAGAGGTACAAGAGCACATTATAGTGAAGTATGACAGCTGAGAATAAAGAAACCTATACTTATCTTCCACAAACAGATAGAAACCATTTGGGTTTTTCCGGAGGATCTTGATGGCCTTCTCCACCATTTCTGTAAGTGAAGGGTCGGTGGTGGGATTGCGTTCCAGCTCATACCTGGTGTCCTTTGGCTCAAACAGCCCTGAACCCACCAGAAATGGACAAAGACCATGCTCATATATAAAGCTTTATCATACCTTGTGTGTTCAAGGGCCATATTCACTTTGAAAGACAAAGGCATACATTGAGAAAGAGAACATACATGTAAATAAACATACATTCTGAGAAAACATGGTAAAATTAGAATAAAAACGCTTTGACGAAAACACAATACATTAAGTGGTTCAAACAGGTTGTAATCTTCTGGTGCCAAGCTCAAATGGAGATAGAACCCAGTATCCAACTTGGTGACATAAGCCTAAGTGAGAATTCCCAATTAGTGGCTAATTATTTTGGTTTAGGCTCTTCACTTCTTACCCATTAGGTAGTCTGTGTGATCCTCATCCACAGCATCAAAGTCAACTTTGTTCCACACATAATGTGCATTCTAAAAAAGTTAAAACAACAGTTTTGTTGAATCTTTAAGTAAAAGTAGTAAAATAAATGTAATCAATTGTAGCCTGTGTCTACCTTTTTGTTCTTGAGCCACTCAGATACAAGGTCAGTCTTGTCTAAGCGGTCTCCCATAAAGGAGGGGTACTCAGGGTCTACAGTGCCTTTGGGGAACATGTACTGTCTTCCTCCTCCTAGGATTACCTGCCACAGAGATGCCAGTAACAGATGAAAGCTTTTGTCGGACAACGGATACTTTCTATGGGCCCAGGTGCTCTTTGGACTTACGTTAATGTCAGTGTTGTGGACGAGCTGGTAAGCAATGTCCCGGCAGCCATCACGAACTGCATCAGGGGGCAGGTCTACGTCGCTGTACCAGTTCCTATTGGGTGTGTGGGCATAACTGGCACCTGGGGAAGCGTGTTGCACCCGTGCTGTACTGACGATGCCTACTGCTTTCCCTAGAACGTGTCACACAGCCACACAGTTCTCACCAAGATTTGAAAGCACTTCACATTTTGACTGATATAATTAGACAGTAATGAATATGTCTCTCAGTAGGGACTCATTCTGTAGCTATTGTGGTGAACAGTTTCAATGTTAATACTGAAAAAATTCTGTAGAGTAGCAACTTCTAAGGCTACATTACACTATATACCAGACTCCTTAACATTGCTTTTTTTATTGCTTGTGGATCTAAATGCCAGAGCTATTACTAGTTCATGAAATACTTTTTATATGGTTTATATGCATAAATACATATATAGTAATTCCTATATATACATGAACACACACACACATACATATAACAAGCAACTGATATATTGTCGAAAAATTTAAGAGAATCTTTGACAGGACTTTTTGAGCTAGAGCTGTTCTTCAGCAGAGTATATTTATTCATTTATTTACAGTTTACAATTTGCCATAAAACAAGAAAAATGATACAACATTTTCTGGTTGAAATTAGAAGAGAAGATTTGCCATAAATAGCAACAGCAGTCTTTGAATGATGTAAGGCAAGCAATTCAAGCCAGATGAACTGATTGAGAAAGTTGGATTGAGAATCTGGCCTATCCTTTACAAGAAGTACTTGGGAATTTTATTCATGGCTACAAGGAGTGGAGATCCAGCTAACCATTTCCTCTCCTATCAGCTGTCTTAAATTAATTATGTTTTACGTAGTGTAATTTCTATGTATGAATATAATTGAACTGCATGATGGGGCACATGCACAGTCTCACCTGTCCTCTTTGCTCGATGTAAGACAGACTCAACTTCATTGCCCTTGGCAGTGCTGCACTGGTACCGGCGAGCGGCTGCGCTAAGTCCCAGAGTGCCATAGTTAGCTTTGACGCCACACAGGTAGGCAGTTGCTGTGCCTGCACTGTCAGGCATCTGCTGATCTACGTTGTAGGTCTGCGGGAAATTAACAGAAGTACGAAAACAAACATCTTCCAATGTACAGCATACTATAAGTAGTTAAATGTAGTTAAATAATCTTTTGGAATGGATTGTAAAATAATTTACAAGGTTTATGAGGTAGATGAAGAATTGTATCATGATGCCTAATTGTTGGGTTTTTTATATTTTCATTAATTTTTTCAAAACATAATTAAAATATTTAAGAAAATATTTATAGTTTTCTAATTAATTATATAATATAGAATTAAATAAGAACAGTTTTAAATGCTTGCTTTCTGCAATGGCTGCCTGAATATAATGAAATATTATTTGGGAAAGGTCTTCTCACTAACCCCAATGTGTTACATCATTTCTTTATGGCGAGATTCAATAGGATTACGCATGGTCATTCTCAGGTGGCTCACAATTTTCACGTATAAAATGTACGAGTTAAATTATGTCATGTGCTCTTTTATTTTTATGTCTGGAATATTGTGGTCCTTCATTCGGCCTTTGGCCTTGAAGTGATGAGTCAGGGCAGTGTCCCACCTTGGACAAGGCCAGGTGCGGAAACGTATCCATTGCCAGAACCGTCTCCTCACCCGTCTTCCCTGCCATCTGCCCTTTCAGGATCCGTGTTGCCGTCACCGTAGAAATACCCATCCCTGGAAAGACATCCCCTTAATTTAAAGATTTGGTGCTGACAAAAAAAGAATCACAATCACCAAGCTATAGGCTGAAATGGTAGGTTCTAAATGTTTTTGGTTAATGGCAGCTTCTGAAGTTCATTCCACCAGTCAGCAGCAACAGTAGAAGGTCCAGTTGTTGTGCCAATCTAACTATCCTCAAGTTTCTCCTGGTGACTATTCAGATGATTGCAGCCGTGATATTTGAAAAACTTGTGCCTATGTCAACAACTGAGTGAGCAGCAACATGATGGATGGTTTTGTTTCATGTAGGTAGTTTTTATACTGTCAAATCATTTGATGTTTTACTGAGAAGTGTTTAGTTTTTCTCACACATTCCGCAATGACAAAGGCTTTACATGGGGTGTAAATCCAATCTCATTGGTGCTCTGCTTTTAAAACACCCATGCAGCATGTAGGTCCGTGCAAGGGGGTGCACACGCATGTGAGTTTTCCACCAATTTTTTACATGACATTTAAAAATTCTTCTTCTCTCTCTTCTTCTCTTTTTTTGTTTTAGCTCACTTTGCTATATCATGAAAATGTTTAGGTGAATTCTGTTACTGCAAAATGGACATAAATCATCCATGTTGGAAATTTCATTCAAATTTGCAGCTTTAAGAAAGCCTTGTGTTTGAGCTGGATTTTTTTCTGTTAGTGAACATGGTGTATGGATTATTATATTTCTAATTTAAGTAGTAATATTATCCTTCACAGCATGCCCCAGCCACTGAGAAAATCTATTCACAAACTGTTCCTTGGAGTTGACACTCCTCATCTCTTACCATCCCCCAAGAAGAGGATGAGGTTTTTGGCACGGTGCAGATTGGGCTTGAGATCCAGCGCCTGCTTCAGAGCCTGCTGCCCTTTCACGTTCCAGAAGTGAGGATCTTGCTCTGCCTCTGACAAAACACATAGAGAGCACTTTATTACTAATTCAACGAGAATATAATTTCCCATTGCACTAGTATTTTACTCAAAACAAATCAGCACATTTTATGTTTTGAGGTGTTTTTTGGGTCCAAAAGTAAGAAAACTAGAGTAGAAAAACTTAAAAACACTTTATTCCAGAATAATTAATACTTAACTTAGGCAAACCTACTAATTACACTTTACATAAGTGAATTTAATAACTTATTATTTTAGTGAGTAGCAGAATTATAATACATTCAATATAGAAAACAATACGGATTTGTCTAGAACTTACCAGGAATTACTGAAAAAGACCAGTCAACCGCTAAACAGAGGAGTAATCCAATAACGAGGCAGGTATATTGGGAAGTCATACTCTACGTGTATGTGAACGTTTTCACTGAAGAAAGAACTTGGCTTAGTTTGCCTAACGGATAAGTTAAACCGATCAAAGGGCAAAGTCATAGGGGTTATAAACACGTGGAGCAGGATATAAAATGGAATTGCTTGTTCCCAGTGTTAATTTACTTAATTCTTGTTATACCTCCTATTATGCACAGCATGGGCCCATTATAATTGCCTTTCATAACTTAATTTAGTTTTCTTTATATTCTCAATGGAATGCTGTACTGCTGATAACTGTTTTGAACAAAATAATAATAATAATAAAGGGACATATTCCTGCCTTATCTTCGAATGTGACTCAAAGATTTCTTCTTGCACACTTGCACAGTGTAGATGATTAAAGTGCAGCATTTTTTTTACTGGAGTGGGCCGCAGGAGAACCAGAACAAAGACTTGTGTTGAGTCTGGATGTAATCTGGTCTGCTTGTGACTGTTTCTTTGAGTTTTAACTGAAAAGAAATACATTTTAAGTATGTTTTTTGCTGCAGCAAGAATTGAGGTGTAATGAAATGTATTTTCCAGTGCTTCTTAGATAGCTGTGCAATATTTGTACTGAAACATTTTTATATATGAGTAGTATATTGTAATCATTAAGAAATCTCCACTGTACAGCTGAACTAAACTGCTATTTTCATTTGCATTGTTGTCACAACAGTGCTTTGTGTACATATTAATTGAGGGGTTGTAAGATACTACCCAGAGGAGCAATACCTTGTTATTAGGTGTGTTCTGTATTTTGTACTTATTTTAAATGTGTGGAATGTTATGGTGGTCCTGGAGTGATTAATCACAGGCAGCTGGAACAGCAATTTACAGCCTTTGTTACTTACTTTAAACAAATAAACAAAACAAACCGTGCAATGCACAAACTAAAAACACCCTTTCAGGCTCTGCTAAATGGAAACTGACTTTTCTGTCATCAAATAAACAAAAGCAATAATGAAACACAGACTTTTCAGTCTCTTAAAAAATAAAAATAATTTCAAATCCAGCTATTCAGAAAAATAGGAAGAAATAAAGACGTCAAAAATAGGACAATGTTTAGCACCTGAAAGTGGTCTCATTAAGGAAACCACACAGGGGGGCATCAATCTGTCCATTGGAAAGCGCATGTCCTCAAAGAAACATGGTTAAATTAGTACCTTGGGCATAATTATATGGAGGTGTAACATTTGCTCTGATCGTGTAGCTTCTGTAAAGTTGTAGCTGTCCCTAATTGCTTTTACCTCCTATTTTATATTATTGTATTATTATTATGTTATTTTATATTATATTATTATAGTTTTTTGAATAGTGCCTAACTTGGGTAAAAACCCAGTAGTCACTATTGTAGGGACCACCCACATCAGTGCAAACAAACAACATTTCTCCGCCAGCTAGAAAACAACATCATCACCACCACCACCCACAAGTCGGTTCTAGCTGGCCCCTAGCACTCGTTCAGAGAGAACCATTAACAGGACATAAATCTAATTTTTCCTTAAAACCAAAGAACACACATTCCTTTTCCTCTTTCACTATGGCATCTCCTGCCTGTACACCAAGAAGATACAGAGACACGCTTTACTTTTTTATGCAGCTCCTCAGCTGTGCTTTGAGAAAAGGCATCCAGCTCTCTCTTTCCCGTTGGCCTCTCCAGGCTGTGCTCAAAGAAGAAAAAAACTAAAGGAGACTGAGAATCTGCTGGGACTTGGAATTCTAGACCTTCCACTGGACCTAGCACAGAAGTTGTAGGCGGCTTACCCCTAAAGCAGCTACTAATTCAAGGAACCAAGGTGACCAGTTCCCTTCAAGCTCCTGACGAAGTTGTCTACTAATTGTTCGTGAATTCCTCTGGTCTGTTTAATCCACCACCAAGATGCAAAGCAAACTTTCTACCCCGAAGATGCCTCTGAAAGCTCTCCAAAGATTTAGCTGAGATTTCCTCAGATCCCGTGCCTTGCTCCATTCTTCTTCGTGATGGAAAAAAGCAGCATTCTATTCCCCTAGGATTACCCCATGTATATCAGTATCTATGCAGGTATTATGATGAAATGTTTTGAAAATACTGAATGCATTTAAATGCTCTTCTGTATGCAAGTTAACTGTTTTGTTTAAAAACTCACACCATGTTAGCTCCCCCCGCCCCTTTTTTAAGAACATAGTTTACAGAGCTTTGTGGTTACTTCTCTGCTATAAAATATTAAGGATTTTTTACTTAAGGGAATCAGTTTTGTTAACTTTAATTTCTTTCTTTTTGTTTCTTTTCCTTCTCCTCAAATTCCTTTGTCCTCCATTTTTATCAATGTGTGTCGTTTTTTCTTGTTGTTTGTGTATATAATTATTTTATATTTTTACCAGGTTGTCTGCGTTGAAGTCTTTTAAAAGTAATCTAACCAAGATTCCTAGAACTTTGTCTTCACCAAAATGTATCCTTAGAATGAGTGAATACCTGCCTGCAGGCCCCCACTACTACAGGGAACCCCTCTTCGTACAGTGGGAACAGGGGTCATAGGTGCTCTTACTGGACTTCAGCATTACTGACCTGCTTCAACAGCTGCATTCACTGAATTAAGACAGTCTCTTAACTGGCCGACCTTTGCTTTCTCTATCTGTACAAGTACATCTACAGTGAGTTGAAAGTTTATGTAGGAATCGGAGGACAACCTGGCTACACCCAGTGGGATGTTGATTTTCCTACACTTAGAGCGGAATCCACTGTGCTCCATGTCTGTTTAGCATTAAAGCCCTATTCAGGTGTTCATCTCGCTCATCGGCCTAGAAAATGTAACAAGCCTGATATTACTGCCCATGAGGCAAGTTTCCCAGTTCGTATCTGTAACTGTAAACTGTCATCTCACTATCAGAAATAGACTGCCAAAAACTCTTCATTCAATTCTACTGTGAGTATCTAGTACTCAAAGCTGTTCCTCCCTACTCTAACTTCGGCCTCCTTTTATCAGATTTCCAATAATTTTGCCAAATAATAAGTGATAATTATAATAAAGTGGCCATTTATCAACGGTTCTATTCTCTCCCTGTCAGCACCAGTCATTTAAAAATTAGAAAGTAACTTTCAAGTTATGGAATTTTTAATTATAATCAATTGTGTAATATGTCTGAGAAGTTTAATCAAAGCTGTTAGCCGCTATTGAATCCAGATTACAAAACACAAATTGATACTAACAGTGTGAATATGGCACAGATCCTGATTTAGTAAAAGGCATATCTCTTCAAAACATTTCCCCTGGCAATATCACCTGTACATAAAATGTAGGACAAATGAGAAATTGAGAACTAATGAGAACGGTTCAGTGTATGTTAGGGCAGTCATCTGAAAAAATACTGTATGTGTAATGTGTAATAAACATAAAAGCTTTATAAAACATTTTATTTTTGTTTAAAACTTTTGTAAACAATGTAAAAAAAAACAGTATTGCTTGTATGATTGTTTTATAGTTTATGGTGTGTGCTGGAGGGTAGAAGGGCATAGCTATGAAAAGAAACACAGAGGGAAAGTGTATGGTCAGAAATCAGGGCAGATAAGGGTTATTGTGATGAGTGTCCTGTAGTATATTGCTGTGCTTTCCATGTATTTCAAAACATAAAAAATATGTTCATCCATTTACTAAATTAAATTCAATGCAGGATGTACATGATATAAAAATATCCAATAAAAAAAAGACATAACATGATATACCTTAAAAGTTATTAAAGTTATATAGTGAAACTAAATCCTAGGTATAGACTACCAGAAACTGAAAATAAATTTAAACTGTAATGAGTTTCTTTAATTAAGAGGCAGGGATACAATAGGCACAAAAATTCAGAATACGGTGCAAAAAGGCCAAAATCTGGTTCTCATATGATCTAAGGTTAAGTCACAATTTAAGCTCTCAGCCAAAAAGATCAAATGCCAGAACACTCAGTTATCCTTAGAATCACCCACTGGTTCTGCTCAAACACGTTCCAAACTGCCATGGTAGATTAAACCATTGCCTCCAGATGTACCAGTTATAGAGCTGAGAACTATTGGCAATTAGCAGGCAGGCACTGAATGTCAGGCTTGCGGGTCTTAATGGGGCAGGACACAGACTCCCAGCCCACTGTTGTGCCAGAATAGTGATTGCATTTTTATGAATGTCTCAGGGGAAATCTGTGGTAAGACATGAAACATGTTGTCCATCAATGATCCTCAACTAACTTGACAGACTCATGAAATTAATAACTGTAACTATAATTGCTGCCTAATTACTTTGAAATTATTTGACACAGGCGAGTAAATAACTTATGCAGGCCGTATATTTAAGTTTTTTATTCTTCTTTCGTTATGCAAAAATGTGTTTATATCCAGCATTGAAGTTTTATGTAAAAACTTCAAATTGCTTGGAAGGGACAACAAGGTACTGTAAAACAAAAAACAAATCTTCTTTTACCTTGACACATTCATGTTACTGTATTATGCGGTCAAGAAGTCTCTACTTTTGAACTAAAATAACAGGTTGAGGAGCAACAAGTGAGAGAAGAGAGTGTTTTAAGGGACTTTTGAATAGAGCTCTGTTGTAGGAGAGGAAAGTCATGTAGAAAGATCCCAAAGTAGGAAAGCCAGGGATAGGAGCGGCCCAAAAAGGGAACCCTGAGAACTACCAGAGTTTGGAGGATCTGGTGGGCAGTTGTTGTAGGGTTCAAGGCAGGCTGCGTAAGCCAGCACATGGGCGATGTAGTTCTGCTCCTTCACCCCGTGGAAGAGGTAGGCCATTGGGCCTTTGGCGTAAATGGCCACATCCTCCCCACTGTGGGTCTCTGAGTCCAGAGGAACTGCAGCCTGCTGCATGTATTCTTCATCCACTGAGTGCACACAGAACAAGGCAAATGGCAAAAGGGTAATTGATCAAAGTTTAAGTTTAACCTACTCAGGAGGTACAAGAAAAACATTAAATTTTTAAGACATGGAGGATGTAGAAAATAAGACAAAACAGAAGTATATGTATACAATATGTTCAAACTTACGATAATCCACAGATGTGATGTTCCCTCTTGTCCCATTCACATGCACATATCCTGGTCCATTGGCATACAAAATACTAGTGAAAGGCATATTATCATCTGCCTTCTTAGGTGCTAGACCTGAAACCAAAATACAAATGTGCAAAATGCAATGCAATGTAGAAAAAGGTAATGGGAAAAAAAGACTGTTGCCATGTTTTTAACAGATTCAGTTGTTGATGTGCATTGGGCTGTACCAAATATGGGGTTTCCACGTGGGGTATTTCCTCCATATGTAAAGACATGG
The DNA here is from genome assembly GCA_025775045.1 of Hiodon tergisus. Classification (NCBI taxonomy): domain Eukaryota; kingdom Metazoa; phylum Chordata; class Actinopteri; order Hiodontiformes; family Hiodontidae; genus Hiodon; species Hiodon tergisus. The sequence goes on along the minus strand of JAOVYW010042236.1, from coordinate 12,562 downwards.
GAGTGGTCAGCAGTGACAACGGTGAGAGTGTCCGACTCATCCGTCAACTGGGAGCCAAGCTGCACAGCTCGGTCGAACATCACTGCCTCTGTCAAGGCTAACTTGGCTATGCCATCATGATGCCCATGGTCAATTCTCCCTCTTAAAAGACAGCAACATAATACAGCTTGGACAGGTTCAGGATCTAATTTTCACATAATAGCACTAAACCAGAGATTACTACCTTGCATCATCTTGAATATATTCCAAAATGCAAAACTCAATTTCTATTTTAAAGGTTTTTTTCTGCTCACTGACTACTTTGGAAGCACATCTTTAAAAACCCTTAATACTTATCTTCCACAAAGAGAAAAAAGCCTTTTGGATTCTTGCTGAGAATCTGGATGGCTTTTTCTGTCATTTCTACGATGGAAGGGTCTCGGGTGCTGTTGCGGAACAGTTCAAACCTCATGTCCTTGGGCTCAAACAGTCCTGGTGAAAAGAAACACTACTTTCCTAACTGAAGAGAAAACTGCTGCCAAAATGTATGGTAGTATTAAAATATTAATACAAATTAAGTTATGAAGTTCTCACAACCCTTCAGTACACCTAACAATTTCACATCATGTTGTAGAATAAACTAATAAAACGTTAAGTAATAATTCTTTTTGAAAATATAATTAATTATAAATACTGAAATCCTGTCAGGCATAGACATTATTTTTGGTCAATGGCCCTTCAGTCCATTAAGCCTTTGAATTAGGTGTCCCGGATGGAATTCTTTGTGCCCCAAATATAAAGTACCTGGAAACAATTTTTTTAAACCTATGTTTTCTATGTTATTAAAGTCATTGTATTTTTTCTTAGTAACTAGAACTACTTATGCAACATTTTGATTAGAACACCCAACATTCAAATAGAGAAAAACATGTAGCTGAAAGTACATATTAAATTATATAATCTGTGAAATACAATCTTTTAAATGAGGACAAGTTCAATTTCTTTGAGCAAAACTTAGAAGCTAATGAAACTAAATTAAAATGTGTAGTTTTCTCAAAATCACTAAATTAAAAATATATATAAAATGCATCTAGTATTTTGTATAGTGTAATAATATTAATTTGGGAAATTTCTTTGAATAAAAGTTTTAGCTAATTAAACAAAATATGCAGTCCTCAATTTTTAGTGGGGGGACACTAGCCGCAGTTCTAGTACCTACATTGTAACACCTGGTGGCCCTGAGCCACCTGTTCTTGCTTACTGTATTATGTATGGAGGTAAAATTACATTACCCATAAGATAGTCAGTGGTTTTCACATCCACGGCATCAAACTGCTCCTTGTTCCACACGTACTGTGCCTTCTGTTCCTGAAACACAAAATGAAAGCAAAAGGCCTTCAAGCATTTTGACTATTTTAAGACTTAATACTCATCAAAATGTCACAGAAGACCTTGTCATCTAAGTATTTATTGTGTATTACAGGAGAAACTACTGGCATACATAGTACCTGGCGGCCTTTTAACCAAATGTCAATAAGGTTCTTCATGTCCTTACGGTCCCCGCGGCGGGATGAGGAGGTGGGGTATTCAGGGTCAGCAGTGCCCTTTGGAGTCATGTACATACGCCCTCCACCAAGGATCACCTGTGGGAGAGGGGGACACAAGATTTGAGCCCACCCTCTCCAACAGGCATGAAAAGCTAGCACTGTGACAGATTAGAACTCTATACTTTTCTCTGTCCCACTCTGTCCATTTGTGCCTTGCATGGGGCCTTACATTGATGTCGGTGTTGGTGACTAGCTGCATGGAAATGTCAGTGCAGCCCTGCCTACGGGCGCTTGAGGGCATGTCACCATCACTGTACCAGCTGCGACTGACTGAGTGGGCGTATGATGCTGCAGGGGAGGCATGCTGGACACGAGTTGTGGTCACAATTCCAACCGACTTGCCTGAAACATACACAACACCATCCACCATGACCGTAACCCTTGCTACATGTGTTTAATATTCCAGTTATAGTACTTTGTGGTCATGTTCGTACTGGTATCTAGTACCATACTTAGCTTTGATTCAATGGTAGAATAATTTTATAGTACATCCGCTTAAAAAATATTAGGTGACGAGATGTAGCAGGCAAATAATATAAGGTCTCTGATGTTGACTGCCCCAATACCACTCAAATTCATTCTCATTACATACACTTTAATCTCACTTTTATTGTATAGAAATAAATTACATCAGATGATCCTCCAAATTTTATTTATAGAAAGATAATGGATTTACAGACAAACTTTAAAAAAGAATGTACTGTGTGTTAGCATGTGAAATCATTAGCTATCAGCCAGTTCTTTTTTAATCTGTATAAAGAGATTCATATTGATTATATTGCCGTGTGTGTGTGTGTGTGTGTGTGTGTGTGTGTGTGTGTGTGTGAGAGTGTGTGTTTAGGTGTATAATGGCACTATACTTGTGTAGCCCTGCTATGATTGTGTGTTTGGGTGCCTGTGTGTTTGCTTACCTTTTGCCTTGGCACGGTGCAGCACAGAGAACACTTTGTTGCCAAAGGTGGAGTTGCACTCGTAGGGCACAGCGGCAGCGCTAAGGCCCACTGTCTTGGCATTGGCTTTCACTCCGCAGTGGTAGGCTGTGGCTGTGCTAGCACTATCTGCCACCTGCTTGTCCACGCTGTATGTCTGCCCATAACACAAGATTCAAATCCCATGACTGAAGGATAGGCGCTGCTGTATCCTATCAATGTATCTTCTCAAAACTTTGCCCAGAGCATTTTATTCAATCAGCATGGAGCATTATTTTGGTAATTATTTCCATTCTAGGATCAGAAAACATTTTATCATTTTTTAATGAGCATTTATATTTCTTTTAATTAATAGACGGCTTTTAAAAAATAATTCTCAAGTTTGTACATTTCAAATAACATTCTTGGTTTGATAATCAGTTTCATATGCTTATATAGCTGCAGACTGAGATCAGTCTGACTAAAGAATGCGAGTTTACAAATCAGTGATAACCCCCTCAAAAGAATATAAAAAAGATTACTGAGGCTTTGTAGTCTCGTACAGATAAAAACTCAAACATATATATTTATATACATATATTACTTTTGTGTGCATCTGTATGGTAGCCAGTGATAATATAATTCCCAACAGAATTTTTACTGTTCTATACCAGGCTGAAAGCATTCAAGTATGGGGTGTGGGCATCTGACCTTGGAGAGGGCGAGGTAAGGGAAGGAATCCATGGCAAGCACTGTCTCCTCCCCTGAGTTCCCCTCCATCTGTCCCTTCAGGATGCGTGCTGCTGACACTGTGGACACCCCCATCCCTGTAGGACAATGGGACGTCAGAAAAACTTGGCATTAGCCTAAGAACATGTCTACCCCCTGAAGTCTGTAGAGGCTGTATTCTATCCTGGAAAAACAATTCTGCTGACTAAATACCATGAGAAAATCGAGACAACAGGAAAAGGCCTAATAGGTGATGACCTACCAAACCAAAGCAAGACCTTTATCATGTAAAGAAATCAGATAGAAAATACTATTTGGAAGTCAAATCTATAATTAAGCTCTTAAATGGTATATTTTGCATATAATAAACATCGTATTGTCTTGTGTAAACATTAAACGACATTTACTGGGAATATATATATATATTCCCTGAAAGACAGGCCTAGTGATATCTGTATAATTATGAATGTTTTGTACTGCCTATTTGAGTTTAAAAAATATATATTATAGGGCTGCCTCACAAAACTTTAACCAAACTAAATTCAACAATAATTTAAATACTAATACTAATCCTCTAAATATAGTGAGTTTACATTGTAGTCACTGTGTAAATACATGTGCACTTACGCATCATCACGGTGTAATTATGCAGTTACACTGTATTTAGATCGCAATCCTTTCTGGTTCCAACCATTGTGTATTCACATCACAATGAAAGTGTTACTCATTAATTAGAATGTCAGTCATGTTGCTGTCCTGTGTATACTTAATTTTAGACACTATAGGTATTCAACAGAACATTTAAACAATCTGTAAATTTTAAGTCTACATTTAGTACTGGAGAAGTGTGTAGTTACCGTCTCCCAGGAAAAGGATGATGTTCTTGGTGCGGTAGGCCCGAGGACGCAGTCTCAGCGAAGCCTGCAGAGTCTCTCTTGCCTTTGTGTTCCAGTAGGCTGGTTCCTTTTCTTGGTCATCTGCTCCAGTGAACAAATAGACAGTTCTAATACTGGAACAAATAGACAGAGAGCACCCTTCACACCTCTCTGTCTTGGACTGTTCCCAAAAGTTGTACAGGCCATGCAGTAAAACTCAAATATTTTGGGAAGGGCTCTTAAAGTTTTTGTAACACAAAGAGATCCATTACATTTTTCTGTAAATAATCATTTCTAAGAGTGCCCCTGCCAACCAAAGCAAAAAGAAAGAAAAAAACGAGATCCATCTCATTAGTCATAACACTTTACGTAAGTGGTATTTAATATAGACACACACACCCCCACATCAATCAAACTCTGGGGTAAACTGACAGCCGTTAAGCTACCCGCACAGTGCTAATGTTATGGATGAGCATAATAGTGCCACTGTATCCTCACCTGTAGGCTCTCCAGCACAGTGGCCAGTGAGCAAGACGGGGACCAGGAGAAGCAGCCCTGGAGCCCAGATCTGCATTGACTCCATTTCTGCCCTTAGCAGAAAAGAGAAAAGTGCCTCTGCAGAGCCTGTGTGCCGGCCTTTTAAAGCCAGGGTGTGTTGCAAGAGAGTGCCCCAGCCAGCTCATAGGCTTAGGGTAGTCAAAAGGGAAACCAGGGACCACACAGGAATAAAATGCTTCATGCTTAGAGTCTCTGTTTCTTTGATTTCAAAAATAGTCTTTTGTTTTTAAGACTGCTTCCCCCCCACATCTATTATTGAAATTGAAATGAAGCTTTGATCAAGGGGATGCTCTTATATACATTTTTTTTACATCTCAGTTCATTTAAATGAAAAGTGGACCAGTTTGTATTGGCATATATTTAACACAAACCGCAATCCCTCTGTTTTATTATTATTAGCTTTGGAAACAAAAATGAACAAGACAAAGGATAAAATTCTCATCCTATGTAAGTTTAGATTTTAATTGACCTATTTTTTATTGATATGTCCAAAACAGACAAGTTTTTTAACGGCATTAAGCAGCTTTATTTCTTTAGTAAATGGGAAGGTTTTTCGCATTTTTCCTTCGTGGGATAATGGAGGTTGGGCATGCTATAAATATAATTTACACAAACACAGCAGTTTATGTGTGAAATAAGCAAGTCAGAGCCAAGAGGTTCTGCAGCAGTTTGGAAGTACATTGTAAAAACACCGTCAGGGCCACAGCACAATGAGCAGCTCCCTGTTCTTTTGTAGATTACCTCAGTCCTTATGCCGTTGAGTCACAGAATTGTTTCAGGGCCGCACAACACAGCCAGCCATGTGTGGTCAATTAAACTCCTAATAATAAATAAAAAAATTATATCCACTCAGTGCGGTAAGGCCCTCCCATGATGTGGCCACACCATACATATCAAAATACAAGACAAGTAACCTGAGGAGGCATGTCAGCCCATTGTTTTGGAATGATAGCTTTAGAAGGAGATTTAAAGATACTGTTGAAACCATCAGGGGTACACGAAGAGCACACATACACGCTGCATCTTGCACCTTTATTTGTGCATTTGAGATTTTAAATGCTTTAAGTTGATTAATATAAAATTACCCTCAAATTATTGCAACAGATGTACCATTAGAACTGGTTTTCACTGTCTATTTATGTATTTGGAATGGACAAATTTGTGATATTTTACACAGATAAGATCATTTTATGCTGAATTAAATTACTGTGATGATAAATATTATACCTTTTGGAGTACATTAAATCCTTTGTTTTACACCATGTGAGAGCAAATTAATGTTAAGTAACAGTAATGCAGAAAAACATTGCTAATTATTGATTTCACAACCTGTGCGATGCCCAACAACCACCCTGCTCGATGATCACATTCAGATGTACTCAATAAACATGTGCCTGCCATTGTCATAGGCAACTAAATGATTTGCACCTCACAACATATCCAGGGCTCAAAAGCAGTTTTTTATTCATACACAAAAAAGGCCAGCATACCTCTCTTTCTTCACGCAATAACACATCATCCTGAATTTATGATGACTGTAAAACAGGTCCAAATCCTGCCAGAAAAGTAGTTTTGTTTTAGGAAGAGAGCATTTCTGTAAATGTCTTACTGCAAGGAGTTTGTAGTTGATACATACACAGATTTTTATAAACTTGTAGTTTAGCAAAGCCTTCTACAATCAGGGCTAATAATTTGTAATCAATAGTTAGAATCAATGGTCCAGAAATTACATGACTACATGAAAGCAATAAAAACAGGAAATCAACAGTGACATTAAGAAATAGAGAGAAAAATCAGTTATGCATAATTTTTAACATAGCTGAATTCAAACTAAGCATCCAGGCAAGCTAGAGGACTGTGGCCTTCAATGAGAAAAATTCACATCATTTAATGAGCTCTGTATTTTAACTAGAAAAATTTTAACTGTATATGTAATATACACATTATTATCTGCGGCTTGTGTGTACTCATCAACCAGAAGATGAAAAAATACTAATTTGGTCCAGATAGATTACCACTAAATGTACACATAATGTTATTATTATATAAATATTCACCACTGAACAAGATTGAGCAACATAAAAAAAACAATGAATGGGGATTTTTAATGCAGTGTGCAGAAGTGAAGTTCTTGAGTAACTCCTCCCTAAGAAAATTTAAGCAGTTTAAAGCTTTTTTTTCTTTCAATATGATGAGAAATACATAAGTTGAGAAATAAACACTTTTCTTCCAGATCATAGTCTCAGTTCACATGCATGACCAGAAACGAAGAGTTTGTAAATTTGTTTTAGGGATTTTTGTGGGTTATTTGAGTCAGATAATTCTGTCTCCAACTCATTCTAAATTTCTACTTTGGGGTCTAACAGGATAGGATTCCACAACCAAACAGACATGGGTTGCAGAGTGCAGCTGACAGAGATAATCAGATCTCCACTGAGATATAGAAAGTTATGTCCAAAATAGTATAAGTAGTAAAAAAACTGACATCAGTCAGGAAAATGTGTTAATGAAAAAAAAAAAGTACCATATTCAACCACCACCCAGCAAATCCAATAGGTCCTAAGTGGACAACTCTACACCTCAATCCCTGAGCACTTTAAACACGGCTTTAAACACTGCAAGCAGAACTGACTAACCTAGTACTTGAGTGTGTTGGGCTAAATTGGGTAAGCAATTGGAGTGTTAGCTAACACCAAAGTGGAAATAACGAGTGTAAGTACGAAAGAGAACTATGGACCAACAAGGCCCAAAGGAGACAACAATGCTGTGTATGTAAACCACACTGAAAACACTCTTATAAAAGCCTTAATGATGCTCATCTCAGGATAGGTATAGAAAGAGATGGAAGTCAACCCAAATTGTTTTTATTTAAAAAAGATCCCTGGGCGGCACCGTTGAAGACTAGGGAAGAGGTACATTTTATTTGGTTTAGGGAATTCAATAGAAATAGTGGCAACCCCATGTACACATAATGGTTAGGGTTAGGTTTGTTCCCTCTCCGAAGAATTGTCTTTATATTATTTTATTTTTATTACTATTTTTATTACTGAATGTTAAAGCTAGAGCACTAGAAAGATTTATCATAATCCTTCTTTTGCCCCTAGGTTCTAAATATATGTGCTTTAGACAGAGGATGAGCAATAGGTATCCCACGTGCATATCTAGGAAAGCATTCCACTGTCATAACTTCATAGTTATGTGCTATGCGTTCAGGGTTGGTACCTGCTTTATGAAATATTTAAAGGCATTAAATAATAAAAAATAGCTAAAAGTGAACATTATTAGAAACAGTTAAATGTTGTGTGTGCAGAAACAAATAATCTTACTGACCTGTGACCTAGACATAATAAGGGAAGTTTTGTCCCTTTTTCTCTACCTCTACGGTGCATGACAATCACAAGATTTTGACATCCTGCAAAGTATTTACTTTCACCATGTGTCACCATGACCGAACAACCTGGTTGTAGAGACCTTACTATCTCACTATTAGATTTAACTGTAAGCTGCAAATGCAATCTTTCTAATGTTTCATAACTATGTATAGTCATTGAGCCCCTCCAGAGAGGACAGAGATCAGTTTAGTTTCTACAAAGATCAGAGAAACTTGTCAGTTTGTGTGTTCTTACTATATCTGTAACAGCTCTGCCTGCTTGCGACAGAACAGATCTATGAGACGAGAAAAAAAGCTTCCAGCACTGTGTGTCTGCTCATTAAAGGACCCCATTTTTTTTACTTCAACCAAGACTTTCGAATTTTCCTAAAAAATTTTAACTTATTTTTTTAAACACTTTTCAACACTTATTATGATGTCTTTTATGAATAAAATGCATTTGATAGATGCACGGTAAGAGAATACAATACCTTAATTGAGGTCTGCTGAGGGTACAGACAAAATCAACAGATTTAAAATCAGTTGTGTAATGTATTTAATCTATTTACTGGATGTGTTGGAGTTAATCAGTTACTAGGTAGGACTAACATAAACCTGTCATAAATTTTATTCAGTTATTGCAGTATTTTTACCCTCCACAGAAAATATCTAGCTATCAGATAAAGAGTCGTTGGAAGTACACGATAGCTACACCCAGTAGCCGGTAAGTTCAAGGTTTATTTTTTAATCACAAATAAAAATAGCTAAATTACAAAACTGGTTATACTACCAAAAAAATAAAAAATAAAATTAAAACGGAACAAAAATACTGGAATTGAACATTTTAATAGGACCTCTTTAGAACAGATAAAAAATCTGAAGATAATTCACCCAGTAAAGCAAGGTCTGCACGGACAGTAATTAAAAAAACAATTTAAGTCCACTAGCCAGCAATTTTCATTCAACCCCTTGAAAAGGAATACTTTTTTTTTTCCGTCTGATTCCAGTGTATACAAATGGGGGACTGTGGAAGCCCAATTCCATCATAACATTATAAAATAATATACAAGGAACAAAGTTCCTTCAGTATGAAAATACTGAATCAGCACCTTAATGTATAAACACCATGTCTACCAAAACCAGTTGTTCTATAATAGAACTGAAAAATGCTGAACCCTCTGATGGTTCTTGTAAACATATAATAGTTATGACACTTTCAGAAAATGTCTCAGCCTAGCTGATAAGGCTCCATTACGAAACCCACAGTCAATATATAATGCCACGTAAGGGTTCTGTGGTGTTTCTTCTGATCTTTTCAGAAATGTTTCTGTTTATATTGCAATTTTTGCCAAGTATTAAAAATTTACACTTTTAAATAACATCCTCCGTTTAAATACATAACTGTTCCTCCTTTCCACAAATTATATTCTAGGCCAGAATTACATTAGGAAATAACCATATCAATTTGATAACTGAGAAAATGGAAACAGTAAACCCTTCTCACATTCATTATTAAAACTAATGAAGTTGTAAGATCTATCCAAAATTAAATTAGGTGGAATCGAAATAAAACTAATAACAATTCTATACTTGGACGATAATGATCTTAGCAATCAGGTGTTAATTCACAAGAATACACTGGCTATTAATAAAATAAGTTGTTTTTAATTAAACCTTAAACAATAAATGTTTTATACTTCCAATGTTGCACATGCATAGTAGAGTTCTTTGTTGTGTCTTGTATGTCACTGAAACAGCTTTCAGCACCGCCTGAATGAAAGTCTCTACAACTTTACTACTCGCAAAATATTACTCTGTAACCATGACCTCCAGTAGAGCCCAATAATCAATCAGACACCCACAGTTTGAACCTGCAAGTTACTGGAAACAGTGTCCCATTAATAATTCCTTGTCCTAAGACAAGTTTCAAGGTTCATAGAACAGATGAACATTTGAACATATCCACAGTCTTTGCTATAGTCAATATATTTTTGACGTAAGTATCAACCCAGCCCAGACTAAGATAAGAGCTTGACACACATATCATAATCTTGCTCTGAGGTAAAAGAGGCTGACTTGCTATAAAACTTAAGAGGCTACATTAAGGATCTTTGATAGGGTGGAGCAGATGGACACCAGAACTCTCATGAAAATGCAGAACCCTTTTTTTGTGATCAATAGTTTTCTTTATTTTAATAAAAACACAAATAATATTAACTATTTACAAGGTTGCCAGTGCTTGCACATTAAAATAATAAGAAAAAAAGCAGTTATGATCTGAACAGGTTGGGCTACACTATCCCAGAACACAGACATCAGAGAATCCTAAAACATGTGTAGGTAAGAGCCCACCGTGCCACCCTGACAAACTGTATATGACAGACTAGGGGGCATTTTCTTTTTTTAAAGTACGTACGTAGTAGCATATGCCTTATGGGTAAGTTTAAAGTGTATTAATTAGTGAGCTGGGTTCTTTGAAGCTAAAAATGTATTGTTCCATGGATCAAGAGAAATACCCAGCTTTTCTATTTTTCCAACTCTCAGATTTTTGTGTCAGTAGATAATTGAAACCCTAATGAAATAATACCTGTGACCAGCCAGTCTATCAAAGGACGATGATCTACATCTGAGTCCCAAGAACCCCTTACACATGTAACGCAGACCTTAGTCTTTAATATAGAAAATAAGAGAAACCTGGGAGAGAGTCTTATTTGAGTTCCTGGAACGTTCAAAAGCCATTACCATTAAAAATATATTTAAAAGTATTTATACCATTTGACCAGGTAGGATAAATGAAAGTCTTACCTCCGGTCATACCTGCTAAAATATTTGAGAGATATAAAATAATTTAATCTGCTTAAAGAGTATTGAACCTGCAGTTGTAATTGGAGAAATATCTGTACTTTGCCTAACAGCTTGAGCTAGTGGTTCCAACGATAGAGCAAAGAGCAAAAGGTCACAGGAAACCCTTTACAAGTTCCCTGTTGAAGTTTAAAAGGGGGGGGGGATTGACATCTGCAAGTCATAACAAACACCAAGTTTAATATAGTGCTTGCACCATATGAATAAAACCTGGACCAAATCCAAAGCATTCAAAGACCAACCAGGAATAGTGCCACTCAATAGGATCGAATGCCTTTTCCGCATCCATGGAGAAAACTGCACGATTCAGAGTGGAAGTCTGCATCAAAAATTTGATTTAGTAGTCGTCAAATATTATCAGAAGCTAAACGCCCTCTCATGAAGTCTGTTTGATCAAAGTGAATCGGACAACCAATATATTGTTCAAATCTAGACCTCTAAAAGCTATTACCTTAGCATAAAGCTTTGCATCCGTGCATATATGAACATTGTTTTATTAATTTCTTCAGGTTTTGTAACCAAATGCATTTATTTACAGTTTTAATCGCAATAACTGCTGCCAAACATTCATTATTCATTAGTCTCAAAGCTGATAATCCAATAGTCTTTCACCATGATAATGATTATTATAATAATGATAATACTTGGTGTGATGAATGAGGAATTCTGATCACGACGGCATCAGGGCTTTAAATGAGTTAATATTGTTCATCAGAAAAAGATTTCTTCTTTCCTTTCTCTAAAATTTGGATTTGAAAAACGGAGAATGTAATCAGATTTAAGAGGAGATTCTTTAATTAATACAATCAATACATTTTACGATGCTAATAGTCTAGACACTTTGTGTGCTTAACTTTGAGTGTTTAACCCATGGATGTTCCAAGATACAACATTAATATCAGCCATCATGGTGGATCAAAGTAAACCAACGAAAACCCCTCTCTCAAGCAGACAGCCATAATAAAGACAGATACATGGTGCTTTTTACACTATATGGACAAAAGTATTGGCCCACACCTCTTAATCATTTAATTCAGGTATTTAATTCAGTCCCATTGCCACAGTGTAGCACGCCGACGTGCTTGGTTCGGGAATAATCGGTAAAGACACTTCCAAGACACAATAAACTAAAATAACAAACTAAACAAAATACTGATACAATTAAACTTAAACAGAGACGAAATGTCGGCATTCACTTCGCCCGAGTCGACTCGTTCTTCCGCCTTCTCGTCTGCCGCTTTGCCCGCCGTTCTTTGGCCCGGCTTCTCTACCAACTCCCACAGCAACTCAGCCACGAAGTGGCAGACCACGTAAAGTTACAGAGTGGGGTCACTGACTTCTGAGGCATATAGAGTGGGTAAAAGTCACCAACGCTCTGCTGACTCAATAACTGCACAGTTCCAAACCTCCTCTGGCATTAACATCAGCAAAAAAACTGTGCCGGGAGCTTCATGGCATGGGTTTCCATGGTCGAGCAGCTGTATGCAAGCCTTTCATCACTAAGAACAATGCTAAGCGTCGGATGGAGTGGTGTAAAGCATGCTGCCACTGGACTCTGGAGCAGTGGAAACATGTTCTGTGGAGTGACGAATCACGTTTCTCTATCTGGCAGTCTGATGGACAAGTCTGGGTTTGGCGAATGCCAGGAGAACGTTTCCTGCCTGACTGCATTGT
>JAOVYW010042225.1:2942-26125 GCA_025775045.1 Hiodon tergisus | reverse complement strand
AGAAGTTCTGTTTAGTTAACTGTATCGTTTAATGTCTTTGTGGTTATGATTTAGTTCCCTCACCGTGGGCTGGTTTATTTGTGCGTGAGGGCTTTCTGCGTTTTCCTTTGTATAATCAGTTCTTTTTACTGCCAGTTTCGCCTTTGTCAAGGCGGTCGTAATCGCATGTGTAACTAAAGAGTACGTCTTTCTGTTAAGATCTGTGTCTGATTCCTTGCTTGAACCCAGCAGAGTAGTAGTATTCCGAAATAACGCTACAATAAGAACACAGTGAGGCAATCTGTTTAACTGTTTATCAAAGACTTCGAGCAGGGGGAAGCTCCCAGAATCCCAACAACAGTTTTTCAGTTAGTTTGATCCGATTTTGTCTCATTGGTTGTGATTGTCATCTTCACGCATCGGGGATACCGGTCTTGGCCCATGATGATTTCTTGGGGAAATTATTGGTGGTCACGTGGTTTGTGCATGCCTAATTGCCTGGCTTGTTTTTGCTTTGTTCCCCGAAGTCGATGGATGGAATGTCTGCGCGTTACGGAACGTATTAGACAGGTCCAGTCGGAGCGCATCTTGCTTCCTTTGGGCTTGTACCAGACCCGATTCTTTGTCAGCCTGGTGTCGGATTGGATGTCCTTTGGTTCACTCCACTCTCTGTTGTACGAGGTATGGCAAATTCTTCCCTCATACTTTTGTTCCCCATAGGGGAATTTGTCTCAAAATCACTAACCAATGTTAACTTTGATTGAATGGCCAGCAAAACGACCTTTTAAGCAGGAATTTATTTTTGTTATTCAAAACCTCATCACAGGTTAAGGTTAATTCCTCATTTCCTTGCCCTGGTTCTAGTTCCCTTTCAGTTCAGTTTAAGGTTTAAGGTTTAAGTTCTACATTCACTCTTGTTGGTTCGTATTCATTACGTGCACACACAATGGTCACCAAATCTAGTTGAACTGATGATGAAGGTGTAATCCTGGGAGCTGCTAACAGCTCCGATGTATATATATAGTTGTAAGAAACAGCAAGTAAGATGCATTGTGATTGAAGGTGTAATATTCTCCTATCTCAGACACAGCTGTACCCAGAAGCTCCTACACCTCTTCTCCTACGGATCCTATTGGACGTGGCTGAAGGTTTGTCCCATCTTCACGCCATCCCATGCCCTCACCAATCCCTGAAACCAACCAATGTGCTTCTGGACCACCAGTACCGGGCCAAGGTATTGCTGAGGCTTATCCTCACCGGCTTTACTTTGCCATGGGTTATCCTGGGGATATCTGGGGAGTGGTTTGTTGGAGTCCGTTAGGCTTCGGTTTGTGTTGGTGACTGATCTTGTCATTCCCACATACACTGGGGTAAAAGTATGAAATATGACGTAAGTCGGCATGGGATGCTCTTGGCAGCCGGAGAACAGCGACCTCTGTTGACATCCGGGTGCCAGTAGGCCAGAGCTGCTGCCGGAGATCTGTTAACCACAAAAACTAAACACTAAAATGGCCATGTTTCTATTTTTATGTTCGTCACAAAGAGGAGTTTGAAGCGGTATTTTCAAGGGGGCAATCCAATTCCCTGTGTGCGATATAACTTCCCCTGGCTCCATATTCTACAGCCTGCTCTGTGTTTGTGCCCCTCAGCTGTGTGATGTTGGCCAGTGGGGTGGATGGAGTGCTGAGCCCGCTCACCCTGATGGGAGGGTGCGTCACGTCAAGGATCGAGTATACCAGTCCCCTGAAGTCCTCCGAGGGGACACGCCCTCCCCAGAGGCTGACCTATACAGGCAAGTCTCCCTGTACTCTGGGTATGAGGACTTCCATATAAATATAGGAAGTCTAACGTAGGTACGTTGACTCCTTCATCAAAGTAGCACCTTGATTGTGGAATTCAAGTTGTACAAGAAAGAAGGGCACTACGCAGATGTATCTGGGAGTTTGGATGGTTTACAGTTTTGGATTGCAGTCATTGAAGGGTAATTATAATATTGGCACAGCATTTCCTATAGCTTTTACAGCAGTGGCAATGTTAGACATTGGATTAGAGATTACGTAAATGTTGTGTGTAAGATCTGAAGTGTAAATAAGTAGAAGTAACAGTATCTAGTCCTATTATTTAATGGTTTTGAGAGTTAACTCAGATACACCACTCCCATCTGTAGTTTCAGCATACTACTTTGGGAGACCTTGAACAGAAGACCTCCTCATGAAGGTAGGCATTTGGAACACTTACATGGATTGTTTATGTTATTATGTTCTTAACTTGGAACAGAGAAAGGATATGACTTTGTGTGCATGCGTGTGTGTGAGTGAGTGTGTGTGTGCGTGTGTGTGTGTGTGTGTATGTGTGTTTGTGCATGTGTGTGAGCGAGCCAGAGATGGAGAAGGAGGAAGGTGGGGAAGTGTTTACGAGTCATTCTACCCTAGAGTTTCACCAACAGTGAGCCAGCACTTTCATCCTAGATCACAGTTGTTTCACTCTATTACCTAAATTACCCCAAACACACAAATATAGAGTCAATAGTGTCATATCCTCCAGGCCTCAATAGACAATGATGGGGTAAAAAAAGGGGATTCCATGTTTTTATTATCGATGACAACTGGCATGGTAGAAAGGGTTCAGAGTGGAGGGAGATCGTGCATGGGTTCCCTTTGTCTGTGGTGGGAATGGAGAGAATTTCTGGAAAGGGTGTTTGTAGTCAAGTTTAATAGTGAATGGGGGAAAGACTCTCATTCCCATGTTGCTTTGCAGAAATCACCAGGTTGCAGGAAATGCTGCGCTGCGCACAGAGCAAGGCAGGGCAAGGTGCCGACCTGCTGCCTCCTGGGATTCCCCTCTGCCACGCCCTCACTCAGATGATGATCTGCTGCTGGAGCTGTAGCCCCCACAGCCGCCCTCCTGCTAGAGGTAAATTCAAGCTATTCTGAGGTGTTTGCCAGTTAAACAACAGCACCCCCTAATGGTCACTTAAAGTACTTAATTTATTCGTTTTCCATAACCCCCAATATATGGAGAAGTATGTACGAATTAGTTCATTTGTGGGTTGTCGACATTCCTAACTTCTCCCCGGATACTTACTCCCCTAATCAAAACCACTATCCAATCATCACATTAAAAATGATCACAAGCAGCAAGGGAGTAGTTGAGGGTGCAAAAATGTTCCAGTTGTCTTTTACTTCTTATGCGCCTGACAAAATGGGTTTGCTTTTTAAACAGCTCCAGTAATTCGTAAACAATAGCATCTGACGCCGTGCTTGGTTTCAGCCTTTCGTCTTTGCAGTGTGTGGTCAAGGCTTGGGTCCAGCTCTGCGAGAGCCTTGATGAAATAAAGATCCCCTCCTCGTCTGTTCATCCACAGATTGTGTGCTGGAGCTGCGGAAGGCGCTGGAAACCTTTGAAGTTGAGGCGCTGATCACGGCGTCTCACCGACTGAGGGAGTACAAGGTGCTGGATAAGAGTCAACCAGAAGTCTATGGACTTCCACTAAAGACTACTTACCCCTGCCCCCTTCCCAGCACTGGTGAATGGGGTTTCATGTGGCTTTCGTTTGTTATCGCTTGTTTCCAGGAGAGGGCGCTGCTGAGAGGCAAAGACCAACAGACCCTGGAAACAAAGATTGAGATAAAAAATCTGGAGGCAAGCAGAGTTTTTAACCTGACACTATTTTCTATTTTAATTTCTCAGAAGTTGCTGATATCATGTAACTCATGAACTAGATATTAAAAATAAACTCTAATCAACCTCTGATTCTTGCCAACCATTTTACGTCTATAAGGTGTTCAGTGGCTACAGGGACCAAAAGATTGACTGCACCAAGAAGTTGTCCTTGGATCATGTCCAGGAGTCTGCGTGTTCTCCAAAATCCTTCAGTCCGGCTGACAAAACCCCCAACGTCCCCTTCACACCTACGTTGGCTAGGAGCTCCTTCCAAAACAACTCCCATCCCGGTGAGAACTCAGATTAACGCAGGATAACCGCTGGGAAGAAGATAAAAACACAGGGTAACGCAGCAGGGCTGATGATCTGATGATTCACTGTACCGAAGAACAACGCTAACTTTATCCAGGCAGTTGCGGCCTGGCGTCTGATACTAGTGTGTGCTTTTTCTTTATTCATTTTTTTTTTTCTTGAAGGAATGCGCGGCAGTCACAGTGTTTGGGTTATCCGGCAGAGGAGCAGAAAGGGGAGGAACGAAACGCTGAACCTTTCACAGCATCTCCCTGCGTCCCAGTCGACTGCCTGCGGCACCCCCGACCTCCTCGATCAGGAGGGGCCCCTGCGTCGGCTGGGAGCCCAGTGCCCGGGTGAGAGCCTGCTACGCTGATAACAGTCCCTGTTGTGGGTTCCACACTTTAAGAAGCTTTTTATATAATACATTAGCGGTGGGCGTCCACATGTTAAAATCTGCATTGATTTTGTTCACATGTTTTATATGACACCTATTAAACCATGGAAACGGGATCAGTTAGATTGTTAACCTTTTTAAAAAAAAACATGCTTTACATCTTGACATTGGAAATTAACTACACAACATGCTTTACTTAATTTGCTGTACTTTACTTCAGTTGCGTACTTTGCTATTAAATTGCTGCCACACACGTACAAATTCAAATTCTTTTCTTTTATTCACCCCGTTTGCGATGCCCGTTTATGTTGAATTGCAAATGCAGCCACCACCATGCTTGACAGGAAGAATGGCATTGAATGGCCAGTGGGCTGTGTCTTCTTTGAGACAGAAGTAAAACTGTATTTAGACCAAAAATAATCAAAATGATGCAGCAAACATTTCTGGTCAGACAAAACCAAATGTAAACCCTTTGCAAAGTGTTACTTTTTAGTGCAAATCCAACACAGCACCATAAAATGGTGGGAGCGATGCAAATGAGGAAAGCTAGCTTGAGTCTGTGGGACAACAACTCAAACCACATGAGTTGAACATGTGAAAATGTATTCTCATAAGTGATCCTCTACCGACCTCAGGCCCGGGAGACCCAGAATGAGCCAGAAATTGCTCCAAGCCGTTGTGCTAGTTAGTAGATGCTGTCTGACGGGCTTCCTCTTTAGTCTGAACTCAAGGGGGTGAATACCTACGCAATTTTTGTAGTTTTTTATTTTATTTCGAAAAACATCCAATAAAAAATATTTTAATTTGAGAATTTAAATTTTGAGTTTTACACACACACACACACACACATACACACATATATATATATATATATATATATATATATACACACACTCACACATGTACATATATGTACATATATATGGGGGTTTCTTGTTAGCTCTCAGTCACGTCTCTCTTGTCATTTGATTTCCTCTCTAGAGGGACTTTGTTGTTTTGCCCATGTTGTTTGCATGCTTCCTTGTACCCTAAATGTACAACTTGGACTTCTTTCCTCGATAAAACAACAAAGATCTAAGATTACTCGGCACAAAATTGATCAATCTTTAATCCCATCCTACAGACATACACCTGTGCTTCCTACCTGGACGGAACTGTAGCCAGATCTTACGGGAGAGGCGAGAGTTGATCGTGCAGCGCATGACAGAGGGGCGTCTCAACAACCTGCTGGACGTACTGCTGGCCAGACAAGCCCTGACTCGCGAGGCCTACGAGCTGATCACTGCTGCACTGACCCTGGACACACGTACCCGCTGCCTGCTGGACACCTGCCTCTGTCTGGGGGAAGGCACTGCTATGCTGGTGGCCTCCACGCTCGGCCTGGTGTCCACGGTGACCTCACACTGCGCCCCTGAGATGTCCCGCTGAGGGCATGCCGATGATGCAAGGCTGGGGTGGGCATGGTCATTCTGTGACACCCTAATCTTCCTGGCTGGGGGAGGTCCTGTGTTTTCAGCTGGGAGTATTTTTGTTTTTCCCAGTGCCATGTAAGCTAAAAGACTGGTAATTCTAAGGTCATGGAACAGGCAAAGGCCAATCAGACAGAACTATTTTGACTTTGCACTGTTAAATCAGACATGATCTAATTAGCATGATGGGTCTAAAGTGGTCTGTTGATTATGTAACAAAGCTGATGCAAATACTTGTGAAATTCGCATTTCATTGACACTATGAGATATCATATCCATCACTGTATTTAACAGAGAGGTGTTTTCTGTGACTAGTTTTTTTTCTGTCATTGTAGCCACAGATTATTATCATTGCAAATAATATGTTTGTGAATTTAACTGGTAGTATATATTTAAAATGGTGTTAATATATTTGAAATATAATTTTTTTTTTATATTTAAAAGCTCTCCATGAATTCATATTTAGGTATAATTTACATGTACTAGCTGGTGCTGTATAGGTCCGGTGTAGGTTAGATCTTGAAATACTTAAACGAGTATTAAAACATTTCATTGTTTGAGAGGATGTGTAAAAGCACACTTCAAGCAGGTACTCTGAAAGGGCGGAATAGTAAATGCTTTGTGTGACTGTTTATATTGCCGTGGAGATTAAAAGGACACCGTGGTTACCGCAGAGGAAGCAACAGTAGCTGCAAAGCTTTCGTCAGACTAGGATAGCATTGGCTAGTTAAAACGCAGATTAAAAATAATAATAGCAGGTGTCCCTTGATAAGAAGGTGAACGGTATCACAAAAGAGCCACGGTATTGTCCAGCCGCATTATCACCTTCAGACGGGTGGGACAGTGTTCTTTTTTTAAATGATATTAAACCCATCACTGAGTTATCTTACCAAGAACCTGAGAATGTTCTGGTGCTACCCCCAATGCATTGTTCTCACTAGAGATTAGGTCATTGGGTATACCTTATTCTTGATGCACTGCCTAGTTGTCCATTGTCTCTGCATCAGCCACGTGACGTCATCAAGCATTGTTCTGATGAACTGTGTCAATACAGTTTACACTGCAATGTTTGAATGCTCAGAAGTTTCTGAATCGGTATCTTGTATCAAGAAAACTGTATCTTCACATACGTTAATTATATTATGTCCGTGTATGATTGGAGGGTTAAAGAAATCCTTGATTTAATGCAGTTAAAATGTAATTTAAGTTAAGAAACAGCATTGTTGTCTAAATTATTTAATGTTAGTTTCCAATGCAATTCCAATACCTAGTGTTTTGTGTATTTCTGCTACAGTCAACAATAATTCTCAAAGATGAGACTAAACCGTCTCTCACTGTGGCAACATGCATATTTACTCACTGTAAAAGAGACGTCTGACCGCTGCAAACACCTGATAAGGAGGCCCTCGGAACATACGGCCCAGTAAGCACAGGACACGTGTCACCTGTAAAAGGTGTAAGCCTGCCATGCTGTTTCTGTAACGCTGTGCCTCGCCGCTCACTGCCTCACAGCCCAGGTCTAATTGCATTCCTGGTCTCTGTTGGCAGCAGATGATTTCATGTTAAAATGTGTGCTCATAAGGGGCCATAACTGCACAGGTCTACATTGTCACTCTTACTGAAACTCTTGTAGACTATTTTGGTTTCTGCTTGAACAGTTTTCAGACGAATGATGGAGGGTTCTGATGGGAAGTTGATTGTTTTGTTTTTAATATTTAGGTTTTTGAACAGCCCCCATGCAGTTGACCATAGATATTATGTAATCTTCAAATATACCTAAAACTAGACAAAATACAGTGTGTTTTAACAAATAATCTTTCAAGGTCTTTACTAATGATAGGAATTAGATCTCGCATGACTTTAATAGTTGTTGTTATCACAAAATCTGGGGGGAAACCAGGATTTATTATAAAAGTCGTTGTACTCTCTAGGAGATACACCACTTACTTGATTAAATTGTTGGTTGATTTACCGCAGGATGTAGACTATGCTAATAAAGTATTTTACTGAATAATCTTTTCATACGATAACCCATTAATTCGTTTTTTATTGTTTAAAATACCTATTTTAAATCCCATGATAACCTCGTAATCCCTGCCAAAGAAATGTATTAAGTAGGATTCACAGTTCTCTGATTTAATGCACAACCAGAGCCGATTCAAAAAATCCTACATGCAGCAATGCAGATTTCGACAATTTTTTTACAAGCAAACAAACGAAGCCGGCATCACGTGACAACTGAACAAGTCGCCAATGCGAAGCGAGTTTTGGCAGCAGTCGGATGAAAACATCCTGGTTTGACATCGTGTAGCAGCAGATAGAAAACACGAAAAGGTAAGTCGAAACACAAATGGCTTGCTGGGGAAACAACGTTTGCCTTCTAGCTAGTCTCCTGAAATGAATACGAATCGGAAATCTTGCTAATGAAGAGGTATTTTATTATTTTTTAACAATAAGCAAATCTTATTGTATAGCAATAGGCGAAATTGTAGTTAAGTGCTGTCCCTTTGTACGAACATAGGAAGTGTCCCACTGTCGGGATACGCTAAAACAGAATTATAACACAATAGCATTTTGCTTCTTTGCCAGAAGTCGGGTGGCGCTAGGGGGTTGTACCTTGATGTTGTTGAGTCCAACTTTGACTATATCGGTGGCTTTTGTTGTCTTATGCTAGTATAAATTCAATAAATCAATTAAATAGGTTATACGAACCAAGGGTAAACTCATTTTAAGGTTAATAAATTACTGATATTCCCTTCTACTGATATGTACACAAAATGTAGGACTTCAAAATATATAGTTTCATGGTTAGTGTAGAAAAAAGTAACTGTTTCGTTAATAAACTGAAGCAGTTTCGTTACAGCTGCTCTATATATTCGAACTATTTGTTACATAGCTGCTAAAATGTCGTTAAGTGCACTGCTTCTAATCTGAAAACACATTGGAAATGGTATATCTCGATGTGTGAGTGATGTCGTGAAATAATTATTTATATAACGTTTCTATTGTCTGTTTCCTTGGTGCATTATTGGTTGTAAACGAATACGATTCCACTTTCAAATTCAGTCAGTTCCCTCAAAAAGTCCCGTTATTGCTCATCTATGTGGCCAAGTGAACTGTAATTGTGTTTGTATAAGCTCTAATTTTGCATTCATATATATGTTTTATCTCACAATTGAGTCCCGGTTGTTTCGACAATCCCAAATTATCCAAAAATCTTTGAGCATACTGTGTCTAACTGATAGACCCATCACCAGTCGCGAGGGAACTTAAAGTTTAAATGTCCCCATGCTCTAGAGATGAAGGTCAAAATCACGTGCACAGAATACCATTATATTATACAATTATTGTGTCCCATTAAATAGTAATCGTGACACTTAAAATGCATTGGACGCAACGGACATTTACTTCGAAGAGGAATATTTTATATAATATTTTAGGATATTATGACAAATCAATACTGTGTATTTTGTGTGACAAACTAAACGTCATACATTTCGTCCAAGAAATGAAACCTGCATATTGCACTTCATAGACAAACACGTTATTCATTTTTGTTACACATAGATTATGACTCACTAAATAAATTCTACGTCGAAAAATCATTTGGAGCATGACAATTATTATTATTTACTGGTTGCTTACCTTCCTGAGCAGTGCCATTACTGCTTAAGAAAATTGCAGTTTATCGACAGTTCGTTCTGAGTGCCATTTGTCAACTAAATCCACGCGCGTATTAAGACTTAGTAAAACTTTATCCTCAGAAAGTTCAATAAAAAAAATATAGGCTATATTTCATTTTTACACATCTATACAACTCTTTTGTGAAATAATATGTCCAACAACGAGTGTTTAACTCATAAAACATAATATGTTCAGGAGTCGGTCATGGGCATGAATTAGACCCCAGGTTCAACAACTCTAAATAATATATGCAATGGTCATTCAATAACAGTCGGCCAGACCCCCTCTGCTTACTGTGGTGTGGGCCCAAGAACAACCTACAAAAGTACTTCCTCTTGCTACATAGACAGAAATGCAGGAACACACAGACTCACAGCTTAATGAGTAAATATGAGGGAACAAACTTGGGAAGGCCAACAACATGTTTACTCAATTCGTGCTAAAAATATTGAATTACTAAGTTGCCTTTTACTTAAATTACCTTTTTTTTGTACGTATAGCTATTCTATTCTATGTATATAATGAAAGACTACTTGGTGTCCATATAAGACAGATTCGTTTATAACAGACAAAGACTTGAGGTTGACATTCACTCCTATCGGATACGGGCTCCTACAGTTTTGCCTTGTTTTGGATCTAGTTATGGAAAGCAATCCTTAATCAAGTCTTCGTATCTCTTTGACATAAGGTCATGTGACTCTCTCCAAGGTAGCTGCTCTTCGGTTGGCCTTTTCACCCACTGATGCTAATTCACCATTGGCTTGACGACTGACGACTGGAAGCGCTCCAGGGCGGAGCAAGGGGCAGCGACCCTGAGTGCAGTCAGTCAGTCAGGTTTGTGGTCCCCTCGAGACTGTGCAGTTGCCCGGGTGAGTGTTCCTCTCGGTTATGTTTGGGCAGGCTTTGTCTTTGAGCTGACTTATTGTGGCCGTGAAATCCACGGCGCAGGAGAAGGTAATGTCCCTCTCTATTGAGAATGGATTTACTTCCCACGAAGCAAAACGTGCATCACCATGGCAGTTGTGTTGAGAACGAAGGGCCATCTTGTTCTCTGAAACTCTGGACCGACTCAATTCGCCAGGGACAGCAAAAATGACAGCTATCCTTTCATTTCTGTGGGAACGGCTGTCCAAAAACGGAAGGCGCACTCACAAACCAAACACAGGGCAGAACAGACGCAGAGCACACGCAGGGAGAGTTAGTGTGTCCAATTCCAGTGTAAACCCTGTTAGTATATTAGGGGTGATTCACGTCTCCTTGTCATTGTGCTTATCTTCTGCTGCTTGTTTTCCCCTTTAATTTACTATACTTTCCCGCTGTGTCATAACATAAGAATTTCCCTTTGGGGACTCCAGCTCCATTCCTTTTTCGGTGCTGGGAATATATTGTAAATCTTGGTTGCTTTCATTTTCAGTTTGCATTGTAATGCGTTTCATCCAAATTTACTTTGCTCTAAATACTTATCTTTAGCACCCTGTTGTTTCTTATCTTAGTTGTGTATAACCGCTGAGACTTTACCTAGTGTTATGCCTTATTTATTTATACAGCTTGTATGTTGAAGTTCTCGTTATTTGTCATGTGCTTTAAGTTATGCTGGCTAAGAGAATCTGTGAAATGATTATAAAACGGTAGAAAAGAGCTCACAAAAGAGACTAGTTATGAGTGCACGGTCGAGGGGAATATCGAGTGGGTATGAGGTTGACTATGATTTAAAAATGTTGATAAAAAAATAAATGTGTGTATATATATATATAGATATAAAATTATATGTTATTGTTTTTCTCTTGGGTGGTGGGACCAGGACGGAGCCAGGAAGAGCAGTAACGGCCCACAGAGATGCTGGAGAAACACGGGATGGGAGGATTGTCGAACAGGGGATCGGTGGCGCCCCCTGCAGAGCCCAAGCAGGAGAGCACAGGCATGCAGCTGAAGAAGGAGATCTCCCTGCTGAACGGCGTCAGCCTCATCGTGGGCAACATGATCGGCTCCGGGATCTTCGTCTCGCCGAAGGGCGTCCTTCTCTACAGCGCCTCCTACGGTCTGTCGCTGGTCATCTGGGCCGTGGGGGGGATTTTCTCCGTGGTGGGGGCGCTCTGCTACGCCGAGTTGGGCACCACCATCACCAAGTCCGGCGCCAGCTACGCCTACATCCTGGAGTCGTTCGGCGGCTTCCTGGCTTTCATCCGGCTGTGGACGTCCTTGCTGATCATCGAGCCCACCAGCCAGGCCGTCATCGCCATCACCTTCGCCAACTACCTGGTCCAGCCGCTCTTCCCCACCTGCGAGCCGCCCTACTCCGCCTCACGCCTCATCGCTGCCGCCTGCATCTGTGAGTACGCCCTCCGCCTTGGTTCTGGGCGCGTGGCTGCAGTAAAACCGGGATGGATTCGGCTCGATTGAGACTACAGCAGTGAAGCTGTCTCACCGAGGAACGCTTGAATTATGCCTGAATACCTGAAATTTCCAGCTGGAAAAATGTATATGGGAAAACAGTGACCCGTTTAAATCACTTTGAGTAAGTGCCTCACCTAAGCAAATAAATGAGTAAAGTAATGACTGTTTTTTTAGTCGGTAACAAGAATGAACATTTTCTAGAGCTAATCAGGATTGAGTCTAAGTCGTAGAGGCTGGTTTGCTGTCTGGTTGGTTGAACTTGGTTACTAGATGTCTGACTCTCATTGTGCACAGGCCTGCTGACTTTCATTAACTCAGCCTACGTGAAGTGGGGCACCCGAGTGCAGGACGCCTTCACCTACGCCAAGGTGCTGGCCCTGATCGTCATCATCGTCACAGGCATTGTGAAGCTGAGTCAAGGTCAGCTTCAGCCACTGTTCCCTCAGGTGGCTTCTCTGCTCCACAGTCAGCACCCCTGCGTTTAACACCTTATAATACGAGTCACAGTCAGCACTCCCACGTTTAACACCTTATAATACGAGTCACAGTCAGCACTCCCACGTTTAACACCTTATAATACGAGTCACAGTCAGCACTCCCGCGTTTAACACCTTATAATACGAGTCACAGTCAGCACTCCCACGTTTAACACCTTATAATACGAGTCACAGTCAGCACTCCCGCGTTTAACACCTTATAATACGAGTCACAGTCAGCACTCTTGTTTATAAGACCTTATGAGTCACAATCAGCACTCTTGTTTATAAGACCTTATTATGCGAGTCACAGTCAAGCTGACCGCCTCACTGAAAGATAGTGCCTGTAATGTAAATGTAGCGTAAAGTTTTGCCCACTTTGCTGTGTATGTATATGTGCACTATGTTAGATTATGTTATCTCTTTGCAGCATTAGTCTTTATACCTGCTTTCAGTAGTAGTCTTTGGGCAAGTTTCTTATTGCACTTTAACGCCTAAATGACAGTACTTTTGAACGTCACTCTGGATAAGAGTGTCTGCTAAATGCCTGAAATTTAAAATGCAAATGTAATATAACAGCACTGTGTTTTGCTCTGAATGAGGGCTGGAAAATGATACTCATCTTCTGTGTGTGTGTGTGTGTGTGTGTGTGTGTGTATTTATCTGCGTACACAGGGTACACCATGAATTTTGAGGCCTCCTTCAGCGGCTCATCCTGGAACCCCGGTGACATCGCTCTGGCCCTGTACTCTGCCCTCTTCTCCTACTCGGGCTGGGACACGCTCAACTTTGTCACCGAAGAGATCAAAAACCCAGAGAGGTGGCCGGCTGCTCCATTTTTACTCTCAAAGTCACGTAGGAGACATGGGACACACCTGCCATTCTCCGGTTTTGGATTCATTGTTTGATTGTTTGATATGTTGGTGTTTGCCAGCAAAGTGCCTTTCCCAGCATTGACTTCCTGCTCCTGGGGTGCGTTGTGTAGGGCTGTAACACAGCAATGCACTGAATGTGAAATGTGAATGTGACCTTCGCTAGCGGTTACCGTCGGTAGGCAGGTAATGAAAAGCCTGTTGGAATTAGAGTATCCCACCTGTCTCTACTGCCACATCTCCGCGGTTATCCTCTTCCGTTAAACCTTCCATCCTCACCATTAAATCTATGTCCAGTGGAAGGCGTCCACTCTGTTTTAATACTCGTTTAATCATTTTTAAATGATTGCCTCAATGTGCTTATGGACCCGTTACTTATTATCTTTTGTAGCGCTGTAGTTCGATTGACGCACATCATCTGTAGCAATGTACTTCGCTACAGGGGGCTGTTGCTACATGGCCCCTTACCTGAGCACTTGGGGTCATGTGCCACCTTGTGTCCTGAAAGTGCATTTAGTTCACTGCACCATTCCACTGCTTGTCAGTGGAGGGTGTGTCAATCACCCCAGTAACAGACTTGAACATACTTGCAACATGGAGAGATTTTGGGGTTGCCTGTCATTTCTGCTAAATGAGGCCGTGATGGTGAAACGCAGATGTTATGTCTGCCTCTCCCCTTGTCATGTGAGGCGGCTTATCAAGGTTCTTCAAAGCCTGCTGTTCGTTTTATCTGATCTCCATGTTCTCATTGCATATCTTCTGTGTGTCATTGGATGTACTGTGAAGTCAGTCAGGGAATTTAACAGTACATATTGCCATAGAGAAGTGTGGAATTGTGCTTGTTTTTTGGTAGGTCTTAAAAAGTAAAAAGGTGTGTGTCATGGAAATTTCTGAAAAGAGAATTGTACCTACAGTAATGCAAAAAGATATTATTGAGCTCAAAAGAAAACGCTTGTCTGTCCCCTTAGGTATAGCCAAAGGAGTTACAAAAATACAACAGTTCTTCAGTTGAATTCCAGCTTCAAACAGCACCTCAATAATGAAACATTGATTGGTTACTTGACCTATGCAGAACTGTTCATGTTTTTGTGGAACAACACGGCAACACCTTGTTTTAACCTATATTGAATCTATCTCTCACGTATGTATATATACTAACCGATTTAAATGTATTTCTCTGTGGTTGTGCTTTGGAAGGAGCAGTGTTAAAAAGAAGGGTTTTTGAGTGTAAAGATGGAGAAAATGAAACCCAGGGACGCCCGTGCTGCAGGAATTCCTGGCCCCCGCCACAGTGTCCCCCATTTAAGCCGTTTGTTGTGTCGTCTCAGAAACCTGCCCCTGTCCATCGTCATCTCCATGCCCGTCGTCACCGTCATCTACATCCTGACCAACGTGGCTTACTACGCCGTGCTGGACATGAGTGTCATCCTGGCCAGCGATGCTGTTGCCGTGGTGAGTGTGCTGTCAGGGGTCATGCCCTCTACAGAACGGGAGGAGAGCCAGATTTATCCTTGCCTTATGATTGAGCAAAGCTAGGGTTAAGAATGAAAGATTACATCTGTGGCTAGAGCGCTGTAATTCCAAATTCTCAATTTGTTAATCTTCCGTTTCTCATAAAAATTCAGTTTTCTGTGAGGAAACCTTCACTAAGTTGTCTCTTTGGAGAGGGTTGTCACTCGTAAGTGTCTTCACTAAGTTGTCTCTGTTCTGGAGGCTTAGTGACCCCAGCTGTTTCACTCCACGTTATGATGGCTAGCGTTAGCCTGTTTATTCAGTAGCGCTTGAGCAATATTTGTGGTGGCTACAGTGAACAGAAGCAGCGCATTAAAACTGTGACTACATCTGGCTGCTGGGATTTAAAGTCTCTTTCTCATGCTTTTGCTAGCATTTGCTTTCACCCTTTGCTCATATTTTACGTTAACACTGTTGCTACAATACATTGTCAAAGAACATAGGGTAATGTCACAAGAACAAGAACAAAAAAGCTTGTCACATTGGTAAAATAAACTGTGAATTACCGGCATTTGGCGGGTGGTTGGCTACTGATCTCAGACCCTGTTTGTGTCTGCCCAGACCTTTGCAGACCACACCTTGGGCATAATGAGCTGGACCATCCCCATCGCCGTGGCGCTCTCCTGCTATGGTGGCCTGAACGCTTCCATCATTGCTGCATCCAGGTTAGCACGTCTCTGACACACGCACGCACGCTCACACACTCGCGCTCACACACATGCACTCACACACACGCGCTCACACACACTCGCTCACAGACCCACGCACAGACACACACACACACTTATGCTCACACACACACACACACACACGCGAGGGTGCCCACAAACACACAGTGCAGTGAGCAGCTGCAATGCACCAAGAAACTGTTCAGCTGCACATTCCGTTGTGAGGTTTGTCTGACGAGACCCACTCTGTTCCTGTCAGTATGTGTCAGTTATAGTGGAGGGCAGACATGTCCCAGAGGGTAAACGAGAAGAGGCTGTACTTTGACCGCTAACATATTTTTGCCCTGTGTATCGATACCGCTTTGTTTCCTTGGCGGCAGGCTGTTCTTCGTGGGCTCTCGCGAAGGACACCTCCCGGATGCCCTGTCAATGATTCATGTGGAGCGGTACACACCTGTCCCCGCACTGCTTTTCAACGTAAGGGCTGGCCTATCTCCTCCTCCTCCAGATACAGATCCAAAGTCAGCCAGATGGAAGAGGCTACTTTTCTGTTTTCTTGTGTTTATATTCAAGTACATTTTATTTAGATTAATTTGACATAAAAAAAGTATAACCTAATATAAAGGGGGTTTATAGAAAATTCACACTGAATACTTACAAGCTAATAATAGCTGTATAGCAATGTGACATTTTTTTGCCATAAATCCTCAATAAAATTCAGAATGATTAATGAAATGTGTGTTGGTGCCCCCTGCCGTCAGAATCTTTGTATTGCACCTCAGACTCTGAGCTGTTTTTGTAGTGTGCCATGGCATTGATCTACCTGGCTGTGGAGGACGTCTTTCAGCTGATCAACTACTACAGCTTCAGCTACTGGTTCTTTGTGGGCTTGTCCATCGCCGGGCAGATCTACCTCCGTTTAAAAGAACCTGACAGACCTAGACCACTCAAGGTTAGACGATTCTCCTTGAGAACATGGGGTCACAGTGCAATCTATTATTACTTCCCTCAAATATATTTATTTTGGTCTGGGCCTTTCTGTTCACCAGTGATAGAGCTGAGAACCATAGTCTTTAATAACCTACTAAAAAACTTTAGCATTAAATGGATCCGACCAAAACAAAAGCAGGCGATGGTTTTGATTGACATTGGTATCTCTGCGTGTTCGCAGTTGAGTCTGTTCTTCCCCGGCATCTTCTGCTTCTGCACGGTGTTCCTGGTGGCCGTGCCACTGTACTGCGACTTCCTCAACTCCCTCATCGGCATCGCCATCGCCCTGTCTGGCGTGCCTGTCTATCTCCTCGGCATCCACCTGCCTGAGTCCAATCGGCCGCCCTTCATCACCAAGATGCTACGTGAGTGAACCCCGCCCCTTTCCACCTCCATCATCGCCGAGCCTTGCTCAAGGTCAATAAGGGCCAATGGCAGATAGCTCTGAAAACCCCCCGATGGCTCCTCCACCCCGTCATTTGTCTTTTAAATGATACTTTAACTGCTTGTCTACTTAGAACTGAATTGTGCCGACGACCCGATAAATCATTTTCTTTGATTCTACTGGATAAATCTACTGGTGTGCCAAACTGGCAGTGCATTCATTTACTGGTCTTTGGAATGAACAGTTCCGAGCTCTGAAGTTGTCCTCTGCGTCCTCTGCGTCCTCTGTGTCCTCTGTGTCCTCTGTGCACTCACAGGTTCCATCACAAAGTTCTCCCAGCTCACCTGCTTCTGCGTGCTCACCGAGATGGACGTAAAGGACTAGCCCCACCCCACTGACTCCTACTTGTTTTCCCCATGGTTACCCAGCAGCCTTTGCCAACACTCAGGCACATGGGACAAAGATGGGGAGGCTGCTGCTCTGGATATCCTGCCTCCTTATTCGAGCCATGACCTCTTGACCTCACCTGGGAGCTGCTTTCGAACATTGATTGTCACTAGGCCAGTTTTCCAGAACTCCTCTGCACAACACTCCACGCGCCTTCTCATGTAGTCCTATACCTTCTCGCCTGAGCCCAGGACCCAATGCAGGCCCAGCGTGCGACTGCTTGGGTGCTACTGGTCTGTAGCAAGTACCTGGGACTGCCATATAAAGCCAGTGTGGAGATGGGAAGTAAAGCCTAAACAAACTGAGCTGAGAGCTGACGGGCAGCACTACTGCATTACACATTGACTGCCACAGGGACAATTAGCTGCGGTGGCTGTCAGATATATATATGTGTGTATGTATATATAGATATATATATATATATATATATATATATATGTGTGTATATATATATAGATATATATATGTATGTGTGTGTGTGCTCATAGTGTCACAGCTGTACCCAACCCACAGGAGCACACCACACGTCTTTACCAGAAGTTGAGAGACAACCCCCCCAACACCTCAAACACATCCGCTGCCAAAGGATGTATGTCACTTTACAAAAGTCATTTTCCAGTTAACTGGTGTTTTTTATTGATGAGTGTAAAAGCACAATTGCACACTCTAGCACTCTGAAGCCAGCTATGCTACACTAGAAAGAGGTGGTATCAACCAGCTGAAAGGTTTCTGGTTTTTCACCCCCTCCCCATTTAATTTATTGTATGGTTCTTTCTTTTTTTCTTAAAGTCACAGCAATCCAAAAAACAAAAAGGAAGTGATATGACATTTTTAAGATAACTGTTAACATTAAAGAGAACTGGGCGTTGTTGTAACGATATTACTGTGTATTTTATTGATGTGGTAACATAACCCTGGTGTAGAGTGTATTGTGACATGCAGGATCACTGTCCAACCCAAAGGAGAAAGTATTTATACAAGACTGGAGGAACAAAATGGATAAGACCAAGCCAATAACAAAAAAGTCTCCTCCAAAGTAGAAAGTAAGGTTCTCGAACAATCAAGAAGTCGCTCTCCCAAGTTCTCCTGAGCTCCAAACCACCACTAACCCTTTCCCCCCCTCAGTTACCAGATGAAACCCTTAGTGTTTTATGCCCTGGCTGATTCCACTGTCACCTCCAGCTGTACCACTTACCCAGCTATGGACTATTGGCAATTAACAGGTAGGTGTGGATTGTCATGCTGGCTGCAATCTGTAAGGGGCGGGACACAGATTCCCTACTCACTGGGAAGGGGAGAAGCATTTTTGGTTCTGTTATCAAGATGCTGTTATGTCATCACTGTTCCTGCAGAGTCCACCCACCCCCCGTCAGAGCCTGCTATGTTATGAAAAACTGCATACATAATCAGTTGACCCAGGACATGGATAACTGTAAATAAATATTCTGGCCTACGTCATGATCACAGTGGCAGGTTTTGGATCAGCCCTGCAATGGAGAAATATAACCAGTGCAAGGTATCACAGTACGAAGAATGTCACAAAGCTCTACATAATGAACCAATTTGTGATTCATTTCCACCCCTCCAAGCAAGCACTAGTGCCTATATATTCTGAATAAAGACTAACCCCCCCCCAGGCCACGTTGACAGAATGTCAGGACAGGCTAAAACAGGAAGCACTTTGTAGTATAAAAAAAAAATCCCCAAACAGGAAGCCGCCTCCCAGTTTTCCTCTTCACGTGATCCATCTGCAACGCTGACCAAAGACCGAACCAACCGGCACGCTGTTACATTAGCTTAGACCGTTCCATAGCAGAAGGACTGCTCAAACACTATTAGAAATTTAGAGAAATATTTATTTAGAAGGCTCACATAATAGGTAACATGCAAATATAAAAGATCTTATGACGGCACACTTTATATTTCTTAAAAATTGCGTTTTGAAAAAACTTTTTTTTTTAAATATTGTATTTCAAATTGGTCACTTCACAGGTCAGTAACACTGCATGTAAAACCCCCCCCCATATGGAGACACTTTAACCATGCCACAGCAATATGGCCATGTGCATTTTCATCCCAACCTTTCCTTTGGCAACAGCGAAGCCTCAGTCACACGTGTTCACACTTCCTGTTTGGCTGGTGGGATTCACAGGCGTCGGGGACATAGTGTTCTTGTGTGCTGAGGCCTTGTAGTGACAAAACCACAGGAAGGTGAAGATCCCTGCAGGAAGG
Organism: Hiodon tergisus; assembly: GCA_025775045.1. Classification (NCBI taxonomy): domain Eukaryota; kingdom Metazoa; phylum Chordata; class Actinopteri; order Hiodontiformes; family Hiodontidae; genus Hiodon; species Hiodon tergisus. The sequence continues at coordinate 6,666 of JAOVYW010042225.1, read as the reverse complement.
ACAGGAGATGAGTAAGGGCTTATATACAGTTGTGCTCAAAAGTTTGCATACCCTTGGAGAATTGGTAATGTATGTACCATATTTAAAGAAAACATTAATGAGCTGGCAAAACACATTTATTTAATTTCTTATGGGATTCATATTCCACTGTAGGTTTCCTGGTCTACCTGACCTTGGCTTGGTATCAAGAGATCCCCAAATTTTCCACTTCTTAAGTGATTGAACAGTACTGACTGGCATTTTCAAGGCTTTGGATATCTTTTTATATCCTTTTCCGTCTTTATAAAGTTCCATTACCTTATTACCCAGGTCTTTTGACAGTTCTTTTCTGCTCCCCATGGCTCAGTATCTAGTCTGCTCAGTGCATCCACGTGAAAGCTAATAAACTAACAGACTATTTATAGACAGACACTAATTGCAATTTTAAAAGCCACAGGTGTGGGAAATTAACCTTTGCCATTTGAACCTGTGTCACCTTGTGTGTCTGTAACAAGGCCAAACATTCAAGGGTATGTAAACTTTTGATCAGGGCTATTTGGGTGATTTCTGTTATCATTATGATTTTAAAAAGAGCCAAACAACTATGTGATAATAAATGGCTTCATATGATCACTATCCTTAAATAAAAGACAGTTTTTTTGCATGATCAGTCATATTTTCAAAATCAATGCCAAAATTTCACAATTTCTGCCAGGGTATGCAAACTTTTGAGCACAACGGTACATCTACATCCATATCTATATTTGAAAAAAAAAATTAAAAAAAAATTTTTACATGGATAGGCTATTTCAGTGGTATATAAACATTTTAAGGTGACTCAATTTTCCTAGGTAGCACAGTGATGTAAAAATTGACTCTATGGGAACCTGGGGGTAATCGAAACATTCCAAATTTTAAACTCTGCCAAACAGCATAGTTTGTGGTGGCTTCATTTCCTTTGGAAACCTCTAGCAACTGCTGAAAGGCAAATGAGCATAAACAAGACTGCTGTGTGAACTCTATGCTTATACCACAGTTGCACTTGCTCGCATCACAGCATTAGTGGGGCCACAGATAGGTATTGTGGTTCAGTTAGTCTGCACTGAGTGGTACAGAGCGGTAGGACTGAGGTAAGGAACTTCTAGGCCCCCTCAGTTCCATCAGCCGCTCGGCGTCTTGCTTTGTAATTACATTGTGGGATACGCTACCCCAGATAAATGAAAGACAATGTTATACACAAGCTATGCTGACCTTGCAGTGAGTTTAGGATGCAGAACAGATAGACACCAACTGTGGAAAGGTGTCCGAAAGTAAAGAAGACCAGGCCCCAAGTGATGCCCAGCAGACTGGTGATGCCCAGCAGGGTGCAGATGTTCTTCCCGGCCTTGCTCTTGGCCCCAGGAGGGTGGTTAGTATAAAAGAAGAGGTGCAGCGCTACCACGGCCACCATGCTCATGTTAAAGAGGAAGACGAGGCAGAAGAAGCCCAGAGTAGTGATGTGTTTCACAAGGCCGTCCTGCAGGTAACACCTGCAAGCCAGGGACACACGGGTGAGCCGGGGACACACTGGCTGTCGCACGCACGCACGCAGACAGGCACTCACGCACACACGAGCCGGGGACACACTGGCTCTCGCACGCACGCATGCACACACGCACGCACACACGCACACAGGCCCTCACGCACGCACACACTGACGAGCAGGGGACACACTGGCTCTCACACGCACGCACACACACACACACTGACGAGCTGGGGACACACTGGCTCTCGCACGCACGCACACACGCACGCACACACACTGACGAGCAGGGGACACACTGGCTCTCGCATGCACACACACACACACACGCACGCACACACGCACAGACGAGCCGGGGACACACTGGCTCTTGCACGCACACACACACACACAGGCACTCACGCACACACACACACACACACACACTGACGAGCAGGGGACACACTGGCTCTCGCACGCACGCACGCACGCACACACACAGGCTCTCACACGCACACACGCACGCACACACACTGGCTCTCGCACGCACACACGCACGCACACACTGACGAGCAGGGGACACACTGGCTCTCGCACGCACGCACGCACGCACGTACACACTGACGAGCAGGGGACACACTGGCTCTCGCACGCACGCACACACGCACGCACACACACTGGCTCTCGCACGCACACACGCACACACACACTGACGAGCAGGGGACACACTGGCTCTCGCACGCACGCACACACGCACGTACACACGCACAGACGAGCCGGGGACACACTGACTCTGGCACGCGCGCACGCACGCACACACACACACACACACACACACACACACACATACTGGCGCTGGAAGTTGATAGTTACATGCTTTTCATGTTAAATCCGCTCTTGCCTGTGGTCGCATTGTCCACTGATGTCGGAAGAGTCACACGCTGGTAAACATCTTTTTTAATTATGACAATCAGGACCACAATGACCAGAGGGAAACCTGAAGTGAGACAGCAACATCTTAATGTTTCTTACAGTTCATTACACAATAATCTACAATTTGGAAGCAGCAATGCATTTTAAAATGTTAAATGTTGTTTAATATAATATACCTCATGCATTACTCATTAACATCATCTGCTCTAAATCAATGGTTCTTCCTGCACAAGATGTTACAGTTCAGGTTTGTCACTGTAGCAACACATAGCAATACCATCAGAGAGTAAGATAAAAAGTCTTAACTAATAGGTCATGGATACAATTCATTATAAATGGTGTGAAGTGATGGTAAAATTCTTCTTTAAAAGGAACAGAAACTGGTAAAGTCAGGTCAGTGGATGCCTGAAGAGGGGCACATAATGAGGTAATGACTTAATTATCTTTGAGCAATTCTGACCTCATTAAATGATCTTCGAGAAATTCTGAATGATATTTTACTTATAGCAAATGTCGCCTGTCTTTTGTCGTGTGTGGCACGATCATTCACGGGTTTGTTTATTTAAAATTTCTTGATCCTTCCCTAGTTATCTTAATTACCGAATAAATGAAGATCAAACACGCAAACACCTCCCACTGTGACTTTTTAAAAACAGTCTGTTGCGGGAAGTGACTATTTTCCCTAGCACTCACCGTGCTAAATTGTCATGGGTTTAATGCTGAAACGGAAGCATTTCTTGGACTAAAGTCACATACAAAGAAATAATGGGATGAAGTGGTTCTGCTTGGCGCACACTCTGGAGACAGCCTAGACAGGGACGTCCAGAGACCTTACCCCAGCTAACCAGACAGAGCTTGAGAAGGTATCTCCTGATGTAGATGTTGTAGACGCGGACCAGAAGCAGGTAGATATGGAAGCCCTCCATGGCGGTCCAGCAGAAGGTGGCAAGGAGGGAGTAGTGCATCATTATGGCGAGGAACACACACGCGGGCTCCGGAGGTGGCGGTGCCACCTGGTTGGCCAGGAAGAGCACGTTGAGCAGAATCAGGGCCAACACCAGGTTAAGGTGGATATGTAGCGAGACGTCTGTTTCCACCTTCCTGTTGGATGGATGGGGAGACAAAGGGGCAGGTAAGGGTTGCCAAAATTTAGAAGGTGGGAACAGAAATGAATACATTTAGAACAGGGAAACTTTTTTACAATAAATCTTGTGCAAAGTATTTGAATTATTACATTTCCTGAAGCAATTCAGGTTTAGTACCTTGCTCAAGGATACAACAGCTAGGACTTGAACCAGAAAGCTATTGGTT
>JAOVYW010042214.1:0-26126 GCA_025775045.1 Hiodon tergisus | reverse complement strand
AATTTACTCTTCATTACGCTGGGAAAATACATTTTAAAAGATCGAAGTCTTGGCTATTAAACCTTTTAATGGGCCAACCTCCCAGTGATTACATTTTCTCTTAATTAGCATTTTTTGTAGCTGAGGACTTCTGTCCAACCAGTCAGGCACATACAAAGTCGTAGTATTATAATATAAAACATGATTTTAGTTGTATTAAATAGAAGATTATTTAATTTGCTGTATAATTAGGATATCTTTAGGATATAGCTAACACTTTTTATTTTTTATTAAATTATGATTTTGTAGAAATCTGAAGGAGTTGATGAAAATCTGGGACACAACTTAAATGGTGCCAACATTTTCATAAAAAATATATAATAAAAAAAAGCTGTGAATTCTTGTCTGGGACAAGGGTGTTTGCTTAATAGAGCAAGTTAATCAGGGCAAGTTTATAAGTTGAAAAAAATGAAATCTGACCAAAACATTTAGTAAATCATATGTATTTCATATATACAGATCCTTAAAAAAAAAAAAAATCACCAAAAAAATGTATGCAATTATTGGGTTGAAAAGTAATAATTTTATGGTTTTTTTTGGTAGGACATGATTTGTCCCAATTCCCAAGAATGGGTGATATGTATATATATACACACCTCCGTAGGTGAGGAGGGGATTGACTAAAAAGATTGCACAATGTGCTGAATAATTAAAAAGTCTCTAAAACTCTTTCTTCATCTCTGAGTACAAACTCGTAGCCTATTGAGAGATGTGACAGAAATCATGAGGGAAAAGGTAGGAGTGATTGCTTGGAGGCCTGTTCTGGATTTAAAAAAAAAAACTTTATGAAGTTTAAATTCAATCATAACTTTTCCAGCAGGCTCCTTACATTAAAGTGTCGACTAATATCATCATTCTTCATAAAAGGAAGGTGCCTTCTGTGGCATGTTTTGCTATTAGGTTCAAAATTGCTCTCGAACCGAAAAAACATTTGCATGAACCACAAAGGATCTGTAGATTGACGAGTCATTAAATGTATGTAGTTTTTAATGCAAATGGAAATGTAGCTGTCGGCGGATTTTAAAAGTGAAAAGTCTGCTGATGGATTTGATACCGTATATTATAGGGAGGCGACTGCAATGACTTTTGCCCCATCCATTGCCTCTGATGCTTAACAATCTCAATCATTCATTGGTTGTATTCAGAGTCATCGCCTCTATTGTGGGGGTAAGCCACCAATGCTGCGGCAAAAATATCTTTCTGAGGTCACACACATTAGTTGACCTGGGGATATGTCTGGCTTGATGTAGATAAATACAATTATAAGACTGTAGCTTGTAAAACAATACAAAGCATTGTGTGGTCAAGAGTGGAGTGTGACAAAGCCTGAAAAAATATTCAGTAGAAAAGCATCAGAACCAATATTTAGATGGTTAGGCTGTAACAACCACAGCCTAATGACAACATAGACAAAAAAAAAAAAAACGTGGGGGAAAGCTATTTCCCTTTGGGTCACTATCATGGCTTAACAGTACAGCCTGGGCGCTCCAGTCTAGCCTGAGAATATCAGACACACAAGCATTTAAATAGACTCCATATTTCGCCCTACGCTTCCCACTCTCCCTTGGTCCAGCTTGCTATTGTCAGCAGATCGAGACCGCCGGTGGCTGCAAGGGATGAGGTTTAGCAGGCGAGAGGAAACGGAAGCCGCTGTCTCTCCTCCACACTGGCGGCAATGGAGGGGAAACAACAGAACGACCCTGGAGCAGGTGCTTCCCAGAGGTACAAGGCTGATCAATCCAAGGGCGCATTATGATACCTAATGGGGGGAGGTGGCAATCACACTCCAGTCAGTGTGAGCAGTAAAGCGTGCCCCCCGATGGTCTCCGTAGGTGAAGTGTTTCTGAAAGGCTTCACTACCTAACGGGCATGTAGGGGGACGGGGATTCCCTGGTAGCTGTCCATGAAGCTTTCAATCTAGTAAACAATTCTGCCACTACCCAAGGTTTCCGCAATGCCTAAATAACTGTTTTTAATTCTTGAATTCTCTTCGGATTTTTGAATAAATGGCTTTTTGTTGGAACATGAAAGTTTATCTTGGTACAAATTTTGGTGTTTAAGTGGAAACGTATTATAATGATGTAATAATTTGTACTTATTCAATGATGTATATTGATGTATAACAGGTGTAATCAGTATTCAGTTGAAAGCGTCTTAACTTTATGATTAAAAGTCAGTTGTAAAATCCAAATCAGTTTGACAAATGTTTTCCTTTATTTAGTTACTTTGAGGTACAATATATCTGGTGCCATTTTCAGTTCAGACCCATAACAGTGATATTTATATACAATCCTAATGTCATACAATTTATTTGATGCTGAAATCAGAAAACCATTCAGAAAGAGACATTTTATTCCACGGCTGAGAGCTCTGCACATCGAACGCATTACTGGTTTGATAGCGGTGCATAAATTCAGCTTTTGTGATATAACATACTGTAACATACCGCACATACTGTCCAATGTAGCCTGTGTGTTGTAGTGCAACCACTTTTCTGCACCCTTAAACTCCATATATACTCCAGGGTCATTGGCAAAAACTATACCAGAATTATTCTTTTATACATAGAGGTTTGTAAATGTGTAGTAGCAACCGTGATACAGTGACTGGCTGGCGTTCCACATAACCACTGCCCGTCTTAGAGGAAAGGCAAGACATCCGATCTGCAAAGCATCGCGATTAACATTTCTAGCGTTGGCCTGCTGCACTTCTCACGCCTTTCACCAGGCAAACTGAGCCTTCAGTTCAGTCTATGTTGTACTCATTGCGTACTCATTGCTGAAATGGTGTTCATTGGTGTCATTGGAGGTTGAGCGTTATCACAATGGAATAAAACAAATCTGCCTTGGGGGATATATGTTTAGCTGCGTAATACATCTGAATGCATGGTAAAAGAGATGAGTTATACCAAGGTTGCACGATAGTTATTATTGTTATCTGTAATTACTCATAGCTGCAGACTCCAGTGTAGGGATTTTGTGGTGTTGGTTTGCTGTCCCTCATGGGTTACTCCACCTTGTGATGAGTGAAAGTCCCAGCATGGTTTCACCGTTGGCCTCTGGGCTTAGGGAGTCCTGCTCACAGCATCTCCAGGCCTAAGGTTTCCTTCTGCACCTCGGGCAATAGCCTTCCACAAAATAGATTGTAGTGTTTGGCTAAGCGACTGTCATTCTCTGTGACAAGAGTTTTGTGGCAGAATGATGCACTATAACCCCCTAAATGCTCTTGTGCACTATGAGCCAGCATGCTGTTTGTATACGAAGTAGTCAAACATCCAGTGGGGATTTAAAAAAAAAAAACCCATCCCCTCCGGCAATATTCTTCACACTGAAAACCAAGGTTTTTGTGGAGGGGGGTTAGCGGCCAAGGGGCTTCTCTGTAAAGGAGGGCCTTCTCCTTTTACAGTAAGATAGCTTGAGTCTTTTTCTCAAGATATCTCTCAAAATATCTCTCAAGATAGTTTATAGCTATAGATAGATTTTTAAGGGTGATCTCTCTGCAGGCAGGAGCGCAATGCTCAAAAAAAAAAAAAGAATAAGGGAGATCTTTGCCGGATTGAAAGGCAATGGGGTGTTTTCGAGTGGTGTGTCTGAATAACACCACTTTTTAAAATGTCAAACAGGAAAGCAAAGTTTGTCATCGAGGCCCACCTCAGTTTAAGTGTGCCTTTGACACCTCCTGACATTTACCCCTTTGTGCTGCTGACATATTAGAGCCCCTACAAGAAAGCAAAATATAGAAAATAATATTTTAACAAATAATATTTTTAAATATTATAATATCATATTATTTGAATATGGTCATCTCAATATGGGTAATTATTTTATCTCGACAACATGCATGAAAACCAAAACGCTCAACCATGAAAAATATTTATAATTTGAAAAACATCACTGCCGTTGCACTAAATCCACCTTCTTAGTTTAATTCAGTAAAAGCACATAGTTGCTGTTAGTGAAACTTTAACAAATGGTGTTGGACACTGCTACCCAAGGTTAAATAGACAAAGAAATTGGATGTCGTTCTTCTTCCCTTGGTTTTAAAGCGGAGCGTGGAATTTTTGACCTTGACGGTGAAGAGGCAGATAAGTGTACAGCAAATGGTCTTGTTACAGCCCTTAAATGTTCCGGTAGGGTGCCACGGAAGATGATTGTGTGTGTTTGAAAAGCTGACAAATTCCTCAGATGTTTAAAGCGCTGTTTCTCTCAAAATCATTAGTGTACGCGCTGTACAAAATCAGAGTGCCTTTTATATTCACGTGTCTGCACACACATCTACAGTATAAACGGAATGTGGAAAGAAGCTAAACTAAAGAAAAATAGAAAAAGGGATGAAAATGGAATAATCTGGCTCCAGTCTGACCTTATACAGGGGTGACTTGAATGGTTTTGAAGGAAGATTAAAAGAAAAAAAGGGAAAAGATAAGTAAGGTCAGGGAACATGGCCAGAGGTTCTTGTTGGTGGGGGTACACACCGGGGGGGGGGGGTTGCAAGCAATGCCTCAGTGTCTAGTCCGCAGGCTGAAGCCCTTGGGGTCTCCCATTAGATAGGGACAGACCATTGCTGACAGGGAGGTTGTAACCTTCTGGCAAATGCAAGCCGGTGAGAGGAAACAGGAACCGTGCCTGGACCGTCTCCACCATCAGACGCTGCTGCCTTTCTACTGTCACATCTAGGTTGGGCTTGACACCAGCTGCAGTAATTGGACGGGTATTTTCAGGTGTGCACACTTTTGGGTATTGAATCCTCACACATACAAATAGGAACAATGAATATTATATTACGAACATATGATAAATGCGGGTCAAATACAAAGTTTTCTCCAATCATTACATCCTTAAATGAATTTAAATGATTTTTTTCATTAGTACTATATGACTTTCAGTGATTCACAGGGGTGTAGATATACACAGAAAATGAGTTCTACATAAAACGTAAAGTTGCAATGCTAAGAACGTAAATATTTGATTTGAAGAATACCCTGCAAAACAGCCTGAAGTAATTGAGGAAAATCCATAGCAGTAGTAGAGAGTTGTGATCAAAATAATATTATCATTCATTTACCATACATGACTTAGATCAATATCTCATTCCTTGTGAGATGCTGATTTGTGCGTCACGGTGTGTCTGAGAAGTATCGATTGCGAGCTTGGGCAAGCTGTGAAAAACCTCAGCACCTTCTCTTTTTTTCTTTTCCTTTCCACATTTCACAAACTGCCATGGATTTTCATTTGGGCCTGTGTAATTGCCCCAAATTCAATTTGCATTTAAACATACACGGTAAAAGTACAGAGCACCCCCCCCCCTCCAAATGGCTAACTTGATTCTTGCCATTGATTTTCTCTGCTCACGTCTAATTGATGGCCGCATAATCGTGTTTGCACCGATTCCGGTGGAACTGCTGGAGTGCCGGGGCTGGATTTATCCACCCTCTCTTCCCGTTTCACTAAGTCCGCCGTGCACTCGGGAAAGATCGGCGTCCGATGGTCAGCTTGCGGTGTGGCACATAGGTGATTTCCGCATTCACAAAGTCTCACCTTGACCGCAGTTGTTCTGTGCTAATGGCTTTGCAAACTTTACCCGTAGCAGTGGTCCATTAAAAAAGAGACACAAGGATATAAATAAAAAGATAGAGAAAAAAATAACAATATCAAATCAAGATCATGTCCATAAACAATTTCATTTTGCTGCAGGGATTCTTTGTACAGCAAACAATTTATTTTATTGGAGAAAAAACTGGTATATATATACTTCCTCACCCAAGGGAACGCAGAGGAACAGAAGACTGATGGCACATGTTCTATGCAGCGTTTGTTCTGTAACTTTCAGTCTTTGTTACTCTAATAACTTTAAATTGAATTCCATGCCGAAGAAAGCTGGTCATTTCAGAGTCCAAGCAATAGTAAGTATTACAGGTGGCAGTGTACCAAAACTTTCACTATCTCTATACTGTCTTGAACTTCACAGTGAACTGAGTTCCAGAGAAGACGCGCGGTCCACACTGAATAATAACGTTGTTAAATGAAGACCCGGGTTTTTAGCTCAGCGTCTTTAGGGCCACGAGATTGCAATTCTTGATTCTGGCTTTTGGGACTTCACTGGAGATAAATCCCATCTTGGCCACGGCTCATTTCTCCGTCTCCGTGGGTGGGGGTATGGTGTAGTGAGAGAAAGCTTAATACGATCAGCAGTTGACAAGCCAGTGGAGGGAGGATATAAGATTTTAGTACTGTGCAACATTATGTGGTCTCAGCAGGAGTAAACAATGGCAGCAAACAAACACAACTATGTGGTGAGATGCAAGAAAAATAAACTATCTTAGCGTTTACCACCCCATAAAAACCCAGCCAACCAATGGTGTAGGCCTAATAAGACTGCTCTTTGCACCTGAAATAATTTTAAGACATCCCCCCATCTCAGCACAAAAGAAGACTGTAGGACGAACTGAACCGATGTTTTTAATCTCAATTTAAATACTGAGATGAAGTCTTTCTTTTCTTCATCCTTATGATGATTTACAAGAGAAAAGATTGACATGCTGCCTATACAAATTTAAATCAGACAAAACACACTTTAAACATTATTATCAACAGTATGTCACGGCATCGTGCAATTAGTAATCGATTATCCTCTGTTGCGGCATCATATGAATTGGGGTCAAGTCCTTTGTTAAGTTATTCCTCCTGAGGATTAACCCTTTATGTGAAATGTATTTGTACTTCAAAAGGGTCTACCACTGTTCCATTATTTAGCATCAATTGCTTTGATGCAGGACTTAGGGGATTGCTCGCAGGTCAAAGATAAAATTGATCTGAGTCTTGCAGAAAATTGGCTAACTGAATGTGATCATTCACCAAGGGCTGTGGTAAGGCCCTGATGATCGCTAAATAAAACAAAACAAGTCTTTTAGAGGTATATCAAATTCTAGGTATATCAGATTAATGGACCCCCCCCCCCCCCCATCAAGCATGAACACTATTTCTTGATCTAAGTACAGCTGCTCACAGATGAATGCTCACCAACAATGCTTGTATGGCCTCAAAAACATAAATGGAAATATCTTGTTCATACTAAAAATAATGCAGGTGGACTACTGAATGTTAAACACTGTAGCCTTAAGAAAAGACTGCCCCACTTTAAAAAAATGAAGTGCCCCTGTTTATTCATTTGTGTAAGGAGGTAGAGAAGATAAAGACAAAAATACAAACTGATGCTAATTTTCCATTACATTACCCTCAAGCTCTTTTTAAAAACATTCCACGATAATTACACATAGCCTCCCAGTTTTCCTTTGTTGCTGAGTTTGTTTGCATGTGTCTGACTAAATGTGCGTGCGGGTAAAGCAGGCAGTTCTGAGCTCAAAGTAGCGTCATTCTGAAACTCAGCATCTGGTTAAACGTAAAAAGAATGTGACTTTAGACTTACGCGTAAGCCACCTTCCCTCTTGGTGGTTAACCAGACACGTTCTGTAGGTTCATGGTTCAACCAAGTCCCCACTGGTTCACAGCATTCTGGTGATTAATTGAGTGCGCATAGCCTCTCCAGCTATCACTATTAACAGGGTTCCTGTGTTCCATAGAAGTGAATGCCCCCTTTTGAACGAATTCTCATCTACTAGTTTGGTAATGACTGATTTGGTTTCACCTCAAGCTACCTGAGCAATAAGACCTTTCCCTGCAAAGGAGATTATACATAATAGATTATACAAAATAGATTATACATTGGCCGGAGCGTTTAGTATGTAAGCTAAACATTTGGGAGGCGATGTCATCTCACATGTGCAGTTAAGAAATCAGAAAACAAAAGGGCAGTACCCTATATGCTTATGCAAGGGTGTTCTTTGGGTCCATGTATATGTGCACGAATTCATGGAACTGACTGGACACATTTATTGTGTTGTTCACAAACATCTTGGCTCCCTGCTACCACACATGGGGGCAATGGACCTTTAAAAACTCTCTGATTACATAATTTGCCGCTCAGCAAATGTTGTTATACAGTTCAATTCAAGTACCTTTCTCAGAAGCACAGCAGCTTGGATGGGACCTGGACTGGCACCTTTTCAGTTTTACGCCTGTCACCTTCAGCATCCTTCCTGAAGACACTGCGACCCTGCGGGTTCCCATGAGACATTATATCATTTAGAGACGCCTTTTTTCTTTTTGTGTGTGTGTGTGTGTGTGTGTGTGTGTGTGTGTGTGTGTGTGTGTGTGTGTGTGTGTGTGTGTGTGTGTGTAAATTCACATAATGGAAAGAGCTGATACAGAGCACCCAAAAAAGGCATTGAAAGGGAAAGCCACAAACAGAGCCTGCGACTGCCAGTTCAGTAAACCTTTCTCGGATTTGCAAGATGTGCACAATATTAGAAATTATAAGCATCTTGTCTGGCGAGTAAAACTATTTTAAATGTAAAGTACTGATGCAGCTGAGGGAACGCTCGTGTTCACACAATCACATATCCCAGGTTCTGATGAGAATGTACGTTTGTCATTATCCTGGTTAGTGAATTTCTAAAGCAGTTTCATTGGCATAGAGAGTTAATTTGGTTAAAAAAGACAACGACCTCGTCCTTAAGTATCATTGCTGGTTTTTCTCACAGCCTTTTGAGAGGTGGAGAGCATAGCTGCAAACTAAAATAATTTATTGTCGGGATGAGACAAGAAGAATATTTTTGCCAGAAGGAATGTTTGCCGTAATTGATTTAAGCTTTGGTACATCCCCCCCACTGATATCAGCAAATATAGTATTCACAGAGTTGAATTGTATATTCATGAGTGTGGCTTGGGCATGCGGTGGTGACACACATTTACTGGCACTCTGGGAGATTCAGAAGGTGTACAGTTTCACCCAACCATCATCCTCAGCCTCTTACTAACCGTGATATGTTGCTTTGCAAATACTCAAAACATTTTGACCTTTTTCCTGAAGGGTTCAAGTATATTTTAAGGAGAGTGGCGAGAGGTGATAATAATAAGCATAATTATGAGATACACCATTTTTCATTAGTGAGCAGACACAGGCAACTGAATTAGATACTATCATTGATTTACTATGTTCTCGAACAAAAACATAAACATAAAAAAGAAAATTCTATATGGGATGGTTTGGTGTCTCAGTGTTTAGCATTGGTGCTGCTTAGCTACAGGGTCCAGGGTTTGACTCCAGCTTGGGTCTCTGTCCGTGTGGAGTATGTTTATCTTACATAATCGACGCTCCGGCCAATGTATAATCTATTGAAACTGAAACATTTTTTAAAATAGTCTATGCATTTGCATGGGTTTCCTCCCGACACTCCAGTTTCATCCCAAGGCCCAAAGGCTTGCTTGTTAGGTAAATTGGCGACTGCAAAGTTGGCTTTGTGTGTGTGTGAGCATGTGGCTATGATTGTGTACTACTCGGCCCGGTGTCCAGTTCAGTGTATTCCCAGTCTGCCACAACCCTGAACTAGATAAGGGCTTATAGAAAGCAAATAAATGAATGAAAAAATTCTAAACCCTATTAAACAAACCAGAAATCCGTCACCCGAATTAATCGATGAATGGAAGTATTCCGGTGGAACAAACTGCCTATCACAGTCTTTCCGCTACTCTCCCTCTCTGAGCTTGCCAAAGACTCTTGATTGTAGAGAAAGCGTTCTCAGGCATGTCAGATTCCTGCCGAATTAGGCTGCCCCATCAAATAAGGAGGCACTTGAGTAGTATGTATTTTATACTGACATTTTACTATAGAGTACTAGCATTAATGGGAAAAAACTTCATTCTAAAAAGAAATTATTATTATTACAAATTATTATTATTTTAATTGACTTATTCTTTCCGATTTATTTCTCTAAGTTCAGCCTTTGTGAATTAGCTATTCGTGTGGATCTGTCAAAATATAATCTCAGCGAGAGACGACTTTGTGGTTGACAGATATAATGCAGACTTTAACAAGAGAGAAAAATTTGAGACATTTCGAAATTTGTGCCATCCTGTTCCTAGGCAAGGCTCTCAACCAGGGCATAATGTGCAACCCTTTGATTGACGGCAGTTCAATTCTCCCGTGTTCACTCCGACTGCCACAGACAGCGAAGCCAAAGGCTAAGGTGGCCTCACCACTGAACACTATTCAGGTGCAGAGGCAGAGTCAGTCCTCCACAACTTGACACTGTTATTGATTCGCTGGTAATGCGTTATTTATGCACACAGTCAGAGTGTCCTCATAGTCCATGATTTTAGATTATCTCATTAAATGGGGACACCTGCGTCATTAATATTAGATAAAGTTGCTTTTATTGTCCAATAGCTGTTCCATTACATATCTATTTGTCTTGTTCAAAGGAAGCCGCTAATAAATAATTCCTCCAAAAAAAAAAACATTTTCATGCAACAATGTGCTTTTAGTCGATTGTTGAACTGCATTCAAAATGATTTGATGAATTGATATTAACGTCTGTTTTTTGTCTCTTTTGTAGTACCTTTTAAAATTTCACAGTCATTTGTCATCACAGTTTATTATATAAAATCGTTTTGTTCCCACCCAGATGAGTTGCCAGAGATATTGTCCCTGCATGACAATGTTGTATTTATGGTAAAAAATTTCTGAGGTGTTCTGAAATTTATTGCAGGAAATTTAATTGTCCACCATTCACAAGACAAGTAATTCTTGATTGTACTTCACAAAAGGTCAAGACTATATGAAGTAATGAATCGCCTTTATTGTTCCGCCACACCATCAGAGTAATGTAGAAAGTATCTACGTCACAAGCGATGTGAAAAATAGGTGTTTAATTCCAAACCGAATCACCTGAAGCTCATCGAACCAAACCACACGTCCCTCAAATAATTTTCTCATGACATGTCCATTAGCATGTCTCCCGGTCTCGTCGGCACGGTGATGTATTAAGAGGGAGGGGATGGCCGCGACCCATTCCAAGTAGTCAAACATAGACGAAGGACGGGCCGGGGAAGGGTTAAGTGGACTGCCTACCTAGGGGATGTCTCATTTACACGGACGAGCTTGAGTGTTTTATTGTTTATTTTTGGAATGGCGGACAGATTGGGTGTGTGTTTCTAATTTCCGTTTCACATTTGGCACGACCAAAACTGCTGCAGGCAGTTGTGGAAAGAGGTATGATTATAAGCAATAGAATAGTTTGATTCAACGCTTATTTAAACATACTTTAGCCATTTATGTAACCAGCAGCCATGTTGTGGGGGGGCTGGGGTTGATGGGATTCAGAGAGAAATCCAATTACGTCCTAAATTGGGGTAAATAATTCTCAAGGCCAGATCTTTTAATAGGAGAGTGAAAGGGATAAGAACGTACTTTTTATTTCTATTCCATGACTTAAATTGATTCAGATGTCGATAAAATCTACAATTTCATTTGAATTACAAAGATACACATGGAATATGAAATGAACAGTAAACCCAGCAGCACCTATGTCATTTATCAAAATGTTGCTATTTGAACTGACATGAGAGCTACATCCGTTTAGGCAGAACTGAACTAGCGTGAGCAAACTAAAAGCAACCCATAATGCATATCAATTAAGACTCAAACCGTCAAATGTGCTTAAGAAAATCCAGTACACAAGCGAAACACATTTTTTTGCCTGCAATTTTTAATCCACTGTGCAACCATGGATCTGTTTTTGAATGCAAGTTTGTGAAGCGCAATGGCTGTAAATTGGTGATGACACGTGTTCTAAAGGAGCACTCCAAAAGAGAAATGGGTTCACTTGAAAATTCCTGAGAGAAATTAAATGGGTGCAAATCGATCACATTTGTCCATAGCGAAGAATCAAATGACAGGGCTTTCCATGAAACATGTCTAACGCAAAACAATACTTCATCAGTTCCCCCATTAAAAGGAACGTTCTTTGCCTGCCACCATCTGTTTAGCAAATGAGAGAGCGATTGACTGAATGATTTTGTGTCTATGAAAGCATTATTGCTTTTTGCAGCCTGTTACAAGCAGGTAATCAGTCGATCATTTAATTCTCTTTAAATCAGTTTCTGTCCCCTCATTTGTTACCGTGAAAAGTTTAAGACCTGCACACAATTAACTTTATGGCCTTATGCTGTTCACCCCTGTTTGTCTCAGCTTGGGCTACAGTTGTGGTATTGGACATTTTGGGCCGGTGTGTTTACAAATGCCTAGACAGATTTTTAGACCCAGTCTGTCCCAGGTGACCATTATGGTGGTTATGATGGTGTCTCCACTGGGAATGGTGTGCAGGTAAAAATAAGAGAAATAGTGTTAAATAGTTTGGCAGGCCATGGGGAGAGGTGGTTAATCTCACCTGTCACACAGACGCAACCTACTTTTCTAGTACATCTTCCCAGTTAGTCCCACCTGACTGCCATTTCCGAATTAGGTTTAGGATTGTAGAAAAGGGCCCACTGTGGCACTGGATTGGAAGGGACTTTGGGCAACAAGACAGTGGTCGGCTGGTTTCTGGTGGGAATGCTGGATTAAAACAGATGTACTCTGGACCTTCCCGTTACCTTCCTAAGCATCTGATGCCTGGGACACTACCCTTGTTGAGCCTGACATTAGTCATGGCCCAGTTTTGACCACAATGTAGAGTTGCTGGAACACAGTGAGAAGCGTTCTTGATAAAAATTTGAACCCTAGAACATCTGGACGTTACTTAATAATAAACTATTTTAGTAACTGTCCGTTCTGTGTCTGACATGCCGTTAAACAATGTGCTATTCTTTAAAAGTTTGAACCCTAGAACGCCTGAACGTCACTTAATAATTAATTTATTTTAGTAACTGTTCAAGTTTCCTGTCCGTTCTGTGTCTGACATGCTGTTAAACAATGTGCTATTCTAGTCAAATTGCCATCTTTTTGCCACCCACCCTCAAGTCTGAACTAGACGGGTCCATTGTGCTGGCAGAGGATTTTAATTGCTACCTAGGAAGCACCTGACATGTAACGCTGTGAGTATGGCTCCTAAAGGTTTGCTCCCATGAGTTGTTTAATCATCCAAGAGCCCCCCTGTAATGAGACCCGTGCGTCCCATCTGACTTTATGGCTCAGCGGGTGCTGAGATCCAGGATTTAATGCAAGGGTCGCTTGGTTCCTCTGCTACACAGAACCAGTCATTTTCCGTGCTCTACAGCGAAGGGATCAGAGCATGTCAGTGCGGGTATGAATCCCTTGTTCAGTGGCACGTACGAATCTCGCACGTTCACAGCAAAAACTCAAGACATTCAGTCATATTGGTTTGTTTCAGGTTTTATTCCCCATTAGAATAATATTGATTTTAAGGACTTGCATTTATCATATTCAGTTTTTTCCCTTCAGTTTCCTGGCTGAAAGTGTACAGAAAGCATTTAAATATACGTCTATTGTATTTCATGCAGTCAGCAGAATTTAAATGACCAACAAACCTATACAAATGTACAGTTTTGTAAATATGAGGGGCCAGCACAGCAAAGAGAGGGTAAAAGGGAAGAGGGTGAATATTGTGTTTGAGGGACATTATAACCGAAAAGGAGGCCTGTGAACTGACAAGTTCATGTTTTGGTGATTTAAAAAAAAGAAAAGATTTTAAAGCAATTTACTTTAAGTATGTGATTTGTAATGCTTACAATAATTATGGCTCTGATTTAATATGCATTTAACAAATAATCTGCAAAGAAGACGGACTCTTTGGAAAGCACTCTCTGTCTTACACTGAGGTTCTTTAAGTGCATTTAGCAGAAAGCGCCTTTAGGGAGTGAGACGAACAGTGGTTTAATAACCCTGGCAGATGTTCGGTAATTATCAAAAATCACAGGCCCAACTACTGAAACACCTGGCAACGAGTATTGGAAGGTGAATATACCCTCTGCCTCCAACTGAACGAAGACCCCAAATACCATTGTGCAGCAGAAGCATCAGTGAACTTACAGATGGTTATTTATTATTAATATAATTCATCACCCCGCTGGTCAAGTGTGAGCGCCTGTTTAGTCAGTGTAATCGATGTTCCGCTCTCTTCTCTTCTTCATTACTCTCCCAGTCTTTATCCATCACCTGTTAGGACCCCTCTGTCGGGGCTGCTGTCTCAGGGAACTGGACACATCGTAGCTAGAACAGGTATTGCAGGAAAATAAACATTTGTAAATGGTAACGTAATGTAAGATAACATAAAATGAGGGGGGGGGAATACTGCAAGCCAAAAGTTGCACAGCAGGCTAATTCAGCCGTGTCAATGTGAATCTAAATAGGCTTACCTGGGACAATATTAACCCTAACACTGGCAGTTTTGCAGTATGACTTGAAAAGGTTGAGGCAGACATGGAATTCATCAGCTAGTTGGATGCGCTTCATTTTAATCTTATTTACATACTAATAATAAGTTAATGTTATGGTGGAAGAAATGCGGTGCTGCAAAACAGCAGAAGACGAGACAGAAGGTTCAACATAATACAAATTTTCAGTGAAACACAACAGGGATTGCAACAGATGATGAAAATAATGTTATCAAGAAGCATTTAAAACATTTAAAAGTCACTTTATTAGAAGAATGTGAGACAATATATTTTGTGAGAGAGTTACAACAAACCAGCTTCCCTTCCTCGAATAATATTGTATGTGAAAAATATTAATTCACTGGATATCATTATTCATTACTGCACATGAAATGTCTGAGTTTTTTTTACATACAGTTTTCCATTACAGTGTATCAGTGCATTATAGCACATGGTTATTGTACTCCAAATGTGGTTCCTGATAATACACCGCATCTCATGGGTTCTCTTTGAATGATGATTTTGTAAATTATGCTAGCTTGCATCTTAGAAATGTAAAAACAGTAACCGAAAATGCAGCATTATTTTGAATCTTGGACCTTATCTGCTTCTCTGTTATTCATTATTTTTTATTTTAGTTCAGCAGTTTCGGTGAGATTCAGGGGCTGAACCTGTTAGCACTCGTTGATTGTACTCTAAAACCAGCAAAACCACACCAGCAGCAAAAGCTGAAAGCTGCAAATGTCTTTCAGTTCTAAGTCGCTGGGAAAACCATCGGGAAGTTGGAGGAGCATTCCCGGTCATGAATAATCAATGTGTGCATATCTGTGTTAATATCCCCCGGAAAATAAAATCAGGGGTACAAAGATGCTGAAGCACCTAAGGTCAGAGGTGTCCTCAAACGACCAGCTCTGCTTTGAACAACAAAAGGCAAGGGTTTAATTCCCACCATGAGGCTCAACTTCACAGTCCACGCAAAAAAACTGTCAGAAATCCCAAACAGCAGCTGGGGGCTGTAGGCTGCAACCTGTCAGAGTCATTCTCATTGGGCTCTGGTGGTAGATTACATGCGTTTCACAGTTTTCCTGATCATCATCAGAACCATGAGGCCCTCAGAAGAATGTTAAAAGATTTCTGTTTCAATTGGAGGTTTTCATTTCGTTGACATAAAATATAAGCTAGTAAGCTAGTCAGTTTTTAAAAATATATATTTATATTAATAATTTGAATAATACAATAATATTTTGGTAACAATAATAAGAGGTTATTGTAAACAAAGGCTTGTTATTTTGTAATAATATTAATATTGTATTCAATTATTTAAGAAAAAAAATCTTCATAAAATAACTAAAAGACATAAACTACGTCATTAATTTATCATTACATTGGGTCAGCAAAAAAAGTTTCTAAAAAAAAAAAAGTTCTAAAAAAACAGCCTTAAGCAATCTAATCCCGGTGAGTGTCTCATTATTCACTACAGAAAATCATTTAGCCGTTTAGTCTGAGAAGAATCCTTCATTCGCTGCATCCAATTTGTTAAACCCATCCTCCCTCCTTTCAATCCCTGATTTCCTAACCCTCTCCATCTGCACTGGATCATTTGGAGACACTTTATATGTATTAAAAGTTTTTTTCAAGTAAATGGGCAGTAAGGGTCTCTACTGCACATGGGGGTGCTACTGTGGCGGCAAGGGGCTGCTGGCCTCCACACCAAAAAAATACCCCGTTGCCTGATTGTTGATATGGAAATGCAGTGCTTTGTGATGCCACCGGCGCTGGGTCTGTCCCGCTGATCGGCCGGATCCTAATTGACGGCACCCCGACAATTAGCAATTGCCATCAAAATGCATAGACACAGCTTGTGTCTACTACCAAATCACCTGCCGTGATTATGAAGTCTTACATATGGATCCCCCGGCAATGCGGTTTCAGTCATTTAATCATCGTGCAAACAGAATAATTTAAAGCGTGGGAGAGAGAGAGAGAGAGAGAGAGAGAGAGAGAGAGAGAGAGAGAGAGAGAGAGAGAGAGAGAGAGAGAGAGAGAGCGAGCAAGCAAGCACTTACCGCCTGGCTGATCACGTTCGCATTTGTTGATTAGTCTGGAGCTACTTGTCATTTTCCCTTCGGATGTCATATACACAGAGGTCACGCGTATTATGAAACATACCTAGAAACAAAAATTTGCCGTAGTTGATAATTCATGGGTACGTCTATAAATAAGTCTAAAGAACTCTCTCTGTATCCCTCGGGTATTTCTGCCGATCAAAAAGTGAATCAACTTAATAACTTCAGTGGTGTTAGCCTTTTGCGTTAGCCATTCAGGATTTACTGACTGCAGTGTTTGGCAGACTTACCGCTAACGCTTTTGGTAAAGCCTTCACCCAACTCACGATGTCTGTATTGTGGCTAAAATGGAATCATTTTCAGACTGTGTCAAAATTGAAGATCCCAGTGGGGAGGTTTCTGGGCACCTGCTGCAGTGCCCAGGGACGTCCCAGTGCTCCGAATCACTTACAGGAATAAACATTTCCAAATAAGCCTTGGGCAGAGTGTGGGTTTGAGAGAGAGAAATTAGAAAGGGCTTTTCTGTGTCGCCATTGGTGCAAGGCATCAAGGTTGAGCACCGAAACTGACCTGTGTGATAACAATTTAGGCAGCTACTGGCAATGAGTCAGCCACAGGTCATTCCTCGGGTGGTGCTAAGCCAATTGTGTGCCATCTCTCAGAACTCCTGGATACAGGCAGCGAGATCAAGATGAACCAACACATTCATTGATTCATAGCTCTCCTACAGCCATAACCCACTCAGGAGCCACCTATTTTCGTATACATATCAAACGGACCCTGATTGGTGTCGCCTGACTGTATTATACCAACACAGCTAGTTGAAGCTGGAATAGAAAGCATGAAAACCTGCATTACATTGCTGCTCTGAAGCACAAAGATTTAATCCTTTTAAATCATTTTACATTTAATATTTATGAGTTATATTAAAGCGAAGTTACCTCATATTGGGACCACCTTTCATTCACCCGCCATGAACTAGGACCCTCTAAATCTATTATGAAGGGGTTTTCTATTCTTTTGTCTTAGTCCCAAAATGATTGAATCTCATTCTACCATCAATACCCTGCTAAAATATCAGTCATATATCCGTTTTTACGACCTAATTATTAGGTCCCCACATACTGTTTTTAAACGTTATATTTGAAACCACGGCTATGAGTTGTGGCGTTACAGCGAAGGCTAATGATGTAGAATGTGTGCTCAAGGTTTCTTTCAAGCCCTTTTTGTGCCTCTCCTCTCCCTGGTCACCCATGTGATCTGCCTGCAGCGAATTGCCTGGAACTGGGGGCGGAGGGGCAAGGAAACAATTTGGTATGCAACTGGGATCTTGCCTCCAATTTGTTCACAGAAGAATCAGCAACTTCATACCATAATCCAAAAGTTCTGCTGAATTTGCAGTGTGTGTGGGGCATGCATATTACAGAGGAAAGATGTGACACTGCCCAGTAAAAAACAGGCAGAGGATTATGGTTTTTGTGTTAATGGTTTTTGTGTTAATTTGTTTGGGTTAATTGTCCTGTTCCTGGTTTTGGACCAATGCCTTCACAGTCCCACGGGGCTCAGTGTGATATGTGCTCTTTCTATCATCCCTTCCTGTGACCAGCCTGTTAAGATCCTTGGGCCTGTAAGACTTAGCATATACTACACTTGTATAGATAAAAAAAAACTGGGTCAGAGATATTATTGTGGGCTACACTAGGTCATTTATCACAAAGGATCAGACTTGATTTTTCTATAGTCACTCTCCTGGCAGAGTTCATTGCTAATATTCTTTGCAATTAATTATGGCTGCCTTTTTAGTTAACTATTGGTGTTTCAGAGTCACCTTCCTGTTGCCGGAGAGGGCAGATTCATTCTAGTAAATGAGATCAGTCTGAAGGACATCGCAATTGACCTTCGTCCTGTCTTTGTATTTCACAGCTAATGCACTTCCCCATGCAGAGTGTGGCCTTCAGTGCGAGGCTAATTTAACCAGATCTGAAAATTTCACTCTTCTTAAGCGGTTATGTATTTTACGCCATGCTCCCAAACCAGAGTTTAAGTATTACTTGCAGAACACAGTTCTTCATGTTTCCTCAGCTGAGAAGTTGTAAGTTGTAAGTCATGCTTTATGAAGCAGCCAACTGTCGAGAAGCAGTAACCCAACACAACAATTTGGAGCTGCAACAGGAACAGGAAGCCGGTAGACACTGAACTTTTGGGCAAGTAGTACCCCAAGCCTTCAAAACAAAAGGTTCCCTGCCATCCCACGGCACCACTTAAGTTGTCCCTACCCCTGCTTGAGTTATCCTGACTACTCTGAGTAGCCAAAGGGGAGCAGTCCTTGAGTTGACCGCTGAGTATAGCTCTACAATCACAATCTCTTCCGCTGCTGTGGGCCCCCGGAGCCCCCACCTCTCTTTTGGGGGATGAAGGGCCAATAGCAGGAGAGGGTACAATGCAGACTTGGTAGACCTTTACATGACTGTCTGGACATAAATTGCAAATGCACATATGGAGTGAGCGAGTGGCAGAGGGAGTCACCACATAATTTACAGCTGACTGATTGATGTGGTGTAGCTGAAGTTTGGATGACTGATTTCTCATCCCATCAGTGGGCACAATCAGCCATCTTTGCTCATCCACCTGTGGGGTTTCCACTCGGGATATCAAAAAAAATAACTGAAAAGAGGCAGACACAGTATGAGATGTGACCTTTTATATAGAAAAACCACCGGCTCCTGTGGTGCACCACTGCTGTTAACAATCCTTAGGTGTTTTCAGAAACCATGTGACCACCAACCAATCCATATTTTCAGAATCTGACTTACAAGGAGGAAGCAGGAAGAGGAATGTAATCTCCTCGCAGTCTGGCAGAAAAAATTATAGTTACATGGTCACAAACAGCAACATGAACATTTTTGTATCTTTTTGATAACGCCTCTCCTCAGCCTCTCTCAGTCTTTCTTCTCTCTGTGTGTCTGACCTTGGACCTTGCCTTTCTCATGCTTGACTGTGGCACACATTAAGTTTGACTGCACTTTGAACAATTTCAGCAACAGTGGATTCTCAGTGGCTTTGTAAGATAGAAATGTTTGATCTGGAGCTCCTTGTGTTTTTTTTTCTTTCAAAATTTCCTTAAGAAAGAAGTTGTCAACCATGAAAGAGATCCCCCCCCACTGTTTCAGCTTTTAAATAAAGGCGAAGCCCTGCCGATTTTATCCACCCCAGACTGGTCATACTCAGCTAATGACGTGACCTGGATCTGGACCGTCAAACTCCAGCTCGTAGGGCTCAGTCTGCAGTCAGGTGGGGGCCTCATATCTGCACTCGGACCGAGTCCCTGGGAAGGCCTCTTATTGATTTTTGAGGGAAGGAAACGGGGATATGATTCCTTTGGGCAGCCCCAGTCGCTCATCATCTAGAGGTCAGAGGGTGCTGTAGCAAAAGCGATTTGATATTCTGAACTGTACGCTCGTGCGTTTTCAAAATCAATAGACAAAACCAATGAAGCCATTGAACAGGCAAGTAAGCTTTGGGTAAATGAACACATCTTGCAAATATATATCTCGTTTTAATTGATGGATATTGTCTGAAGCAATTTATGTTGATTGTATTACATAGGATAGTACATTACAGAGGTCCCATATTCCAGGCCTCGGGAGTCGCAAGGAATGAAAACCAGCAGGCCCTGCGGGCAAGCATGGACCGGTTCTTGACTGGTTTATGTGGCTAAGTACCAGTTATGCCAAACTCACATTTTACTTGGCTCCCGCAGACTGCAACAAATCAGTCAGAAAGGAAGGGAGCTTGAAGGATTACTGTCGCTGCCCAGTGGAGATTTATTTATCTGTTTAATGAATAGAGATGTAATCGTCGCAAGTTTGACTGGCAGGTGCTTCTGCGTCAGCGGCTGCAGAAACCTCTAACCCATCACCTCAGGGTGCCTTGGGAAGAGAAGGCAAAGGTGTCCTCAAGGTGGTAAAGCAATGGGCGAAGGCTTGCACCCCGAAAGCTGCGAGCGACGGGAGATGATACAGCAAAAAGAGGCAAGCCACGTCCGGGGGCCGCTGGGCTTCGGCTGAAGAAAATAAGCCTGAAAGGGAAAAATATGCAATATGGCCAGGCTGCAATGTGCAAATCCCCGACATTACCTGATTTTCGGGTCCAGTAATTCTATGAGCATAGTCAATTAACTTCTGGGCGGTGGAAAGATCTTATTTAGCCCGATAAGCCCACCTTCACCATTCAAACTAATGGGCACGCGCTGGTATGACATCATCCCAGGGCTAACGGTATCCAGCAGGGCTGGCTCCATCATTAAAAGACCCTGGAAACTGCATAACAACCTGTTTTCTAATATTACTAATATTAATTGTACTAATATTTTCATTATGAAAGTTCCCTGTACAAAATACAAATTTATTTATTTTGGTTAACATTCCAAACACACACCCCATAAACACCACACAACCTTATCAACCAAGGAACATGGTCTATGTTTGCTGAGAGCAAATATATACAAAAACCATCAAACCGCAATTTGTACATTTTAATTACAGAGAATAGCTGGAAGCAAATGAAATAATGATAATAATAGTAATAGTAATAAATAATACAAATAAATAACATGCAAATTAAATGAGACCAAAACTTATGCATACACAAATGGAGAGACAAAATAACTTAATGGAACAACATTTTTAAAGAAAAAAGAAAAGAATATTAACAATAATAATAATAATGATAATAATTCATTAAAACAATAAACCACATCAGAAACCAATTAATAAACATTTCTCAAATAACTGTGTACACCACAGAATTGTTACTTTGGGCATTACTTTTCAGGTTCTGAGACCAGTTCCGGGTCAAACACTTCTAAGTAAATCCAGAGGAAAAGTTGAGTATGAGTTGAGTATGAGTATAACATTTATCCATCGATCCTCTTATTGCAAATCATATTGTGCATTATGTCTGTACGCCAGACAGAAAAAGAGGGGGAATTAAGAGACTTCGTTGCCCGGAGAATCCTGCAGGGATGCAAATGCCATTACAACAGACTTTGGATTTAGACCCCAATTTGAATGTATCAAAAAAGATTATTCTGAGTGAGGTCATATTTTGTGCACAGACAAAATGGCAAAAAAGTTATTTTCCAAAAGGTTTCTAAAACATTTCAGCCTCCTTTTCCTCCACAAAGAGAATGCTGCATCCAACATAGATGGAGGAATTACATTACAGAAATGTCATGAAAATTTAAATTCTGTATGAACTGGACATGGATCTTCGGAGTAGAAGTTACAATTGGGTTAGAAGTGTAAGCAGATGCAAATGTATGCAAGGAGAGGGCAAGCCACTGCAGAGAGAGAGAGAGAGAGAGAGAGAGAGAGAGAGAGGGGTTACTGGAATGGCAAAACATTTTCTCGGGAGTATGTGGCCAAAATGTGGGATTCTGAAAGTCAGCTGCCCAATAGTAGAACATAAAATGAGGCAACACCCGACCGTTGATTGTTTCTTACAAAGCGTTCGTTGACTGATCTTTGCCAGTTTTCCTCCTAAAATGAAGGCAGTAATTAACTGATTCAGAGTGCCAATAAAAGCACTCAGTGCTGTAAAATGAACTGTAAAAAGTGGAGGTAGGTCACCTTAACCCCCAGGTACCTAAAACACGATCTAGATGAATGAAACGTTAAGTAAGACCGTAACATATTGAGTACATTGGGATTCATTGGGAAACTTTTTTGATAGTTTAGTTTCTAACCTGGAAAGCTTCCAAAATTCTCCGGAATAGATATTATTTTGACATTAGCAAATACTGGATCTGTTGTAACCAAGAAACGGTCATGACACACAAGGGCAGGCGGTGTTTGGTTCCTTGTTTTACACCCTGAAATAAGGTTGACCATCTCTGGCAGCTCCTCCATTACCAGTGCAAACAGAGAGGTGATAGTGGACATCCCTGACTTGTCCCTGATGTGTCAGTGGAAAGTAGGTAAACCTAGATCCCATTGTGCACACAAAGGCTTGAGGGTTCATGTTGAGAAAACAGGATCCATGCAGTTTATGCCTCATCAGTCTATGACCCATTTTTTTTTTCCAGAACAGAGAATTCAAAGCCCCGTTCAATTTTATCAAGAGTCAAGAAAAATGACCCCCTTGGAGACCGATATTGAAGGCATGTATAATTTATCAAGAAGCTTCCTAATGTTAGAAAAAGAATGTTGTCACCTAATAAAACCTGTCTGTTCTTCTGAAATAATATCTGCCGTAACAGATTCTCTTCTTGTGGAAAAATGTCTTTGCTAGAATCTTAGTATTGATGTTTAAAGGAGACAAAAGTCAGTGGGAAGCACAGTTTTTTATAAAACTTGGTGGGCCCTGGTGAGTTGGTTCTGGGGTTGGAACAATCCATTTGCAGTTCCATGACACAGTTAAAATCTCCACTACAAATCAAAAGATGTGCATTCAAATTGAGGAAGCAGGGACGTGAATGATATGTAAACCCCACGTCATCCCAATTAGGAACCTAACCATTAATCAGAAGTAGTACAGCTTTTTGAAATTGCTTGCCCGTCTACTCTTTTTTATCAGAGGTGTAAATAGCCCCCCAGCTATGGCATCAAAATTAGACAGGTCAATCCATATATATCTGCACAACAAGCTGCACATTTTAAATGAGTTCCCTGTAAAAGATTCCTGTAAAAGTGCCACATCCGTTTTCCGATGTTGGGGATGTGAAAGAAACCTTTGCTCTTTTGATTGACGCATTCAATACTCCTACATTCCATGAGATAAATCACACGGCGCCGTGTGCTTACATTTATAACAAAAGTGAAGTGAGAAAAGTCTCTCAGTCCCGGAGAGCATCAGAGTAGCAGCACCTGTCTGTGGAATAAGACCTACTCATTTCGCAAGAAGGAAACGGGCCGGCCCAGATATGCCCCAGTTGTATTACTCTAAACAGAAAGAAAATAGAGAAATAGAAGAGGTCAGGCTACAATGTAAAAATACGAAGTCCACTCAGGTATTTGTAATTTAACTGTAGAGCTTTATTATAGAAACAATTCATCATAAACAAGGTTTGTGCTCCTATTGAGACTCTAAATAAATATGTGAAAATGCTAAATCAGGAGTGAAAACAACCAAACTTGATAGCAAACTTGATAGAAACTAGGAACTAGTTGTGCTACATACTGTGTGGACAGAATGTACTGTGTTAAACCGTGATGTTGTATATTTCCATTGACTTACCATTATCGTTTCGGGCTGGGACGTTCTGTGCCTGAAACATAGATTTCTTGTCAAGAAGAAGAAGTTGGTTGTGCTCTTGATGCGCCTGTATATGTTCAACATCTCTTTCTTGTACTCAGAGTTTAAATTTGCCCTCTTGTGATTGAGAGTCTTCTCTGCATATGCTTGATTGAAGCTTTGTATGTGTTGACGACCCTCTCCTCAGGTGTTTTTTTCTCGACAATACCCATTAAGTCCAGGTCACACCGACTCTATTCTTATGCCATTGATTTCTCTCGCTTTTTTAGTTTTTTTAAATGTTGGTCGCAAGTCTCAATGAACTCATCTCTCCCTGAGCAGAGCAGGGAAGGGAAGGGAACTTGATTTTCCTTTCATGTAGCAGTTCTCACTTTGTTCCACAACGCACGCTTGTCAGCCGTGCTTTTGCAATATCTTTCATAACATTCAAAACAATAATTGAGGAAATGTAATATTTCATTACCCTTAATATCTTATTTTGAGCAGTTATGGCGAGAGTTATTTTCCTGTATCAAGTACACATCCTTGCACTGATGATATATATAAACTCAGTGGCCAGCTTATATGGTATACTCATCCAGTTCCGGGTCGGACCTCTGTTCGCCTCTACGGTAGCCTGAATTCTGTGTGGATTCTACAAGGTGTTGGAAATGTTCCACATGAATGTTGGTTCATGCTCACTCAAAGAATCACTCCAATGCTGTGGATTGGATGGGGGCACATTCACTCTGTGAACAGCCCATTCAATCTCATCTCAGGCTGAATTGGTCTATAGGTCTGGGGAGCTTTTCTCCAATCTCCATCGTCCACTCTCATCAACAAGCTGTTTTTTCCCAGAGGACTGATGTTGACTGGATGTTGTTTGTTGCATCTTTCTCTATAAACCCTAGACATGGTCGTGTCTGAATAACCCGGGATGGGTACCAATGATCATACCTTGCTCAAAGTCGCTTAGATCACTTGTTTTGCACATGCATATGTTTTGCATTATGATATCCAATCAAACAGTAACTTAATGCCTCGATGCCTGTCCTTCACATAGCAAGCCATGCCCAGTTCAAGCCATATCTGAATATTTATAAACGGAGGGGAACTGGAGTTACCTATTAGCACCGGCACAGGCTAATTACTAATCAGGACGAGGTGAGGGAATTTATTAGTTATTTATTATATAAACAGTATCACATGTGGTTAAAATCTTGATAGAGCACAGTGACCGTGATCTCGCTCCGTAACCCTGCATCACCCACCAGTTTAAGTACAGGACTGTGTGTGTTTGTGCAATGGTCAGTGTTGGGCTGAAGGTGCTGTAAGTGTGGTCTCTAGCCTTCCAGTGCACCCATTGTCTTTTTTACAGTGACACACGGTACATTGAGCAATGTGATGACCCCTTGAGACCCCATTTTAAAAAAAAATGTTATTTCAACTGATGGGAAAATACCATAGATGTATGACGTCCTCCACAATGGATGTCTGGTCTGAAAGGCTTTTAAACTAAATCAGCAGTTATCAACCAACTCACTGGAGCAGCCAAAAAAACATTTTGTGAAGCCTCCGTGTCTATCACTCGGTCTGGGGGCTGTATCACTGGACGAGTCTGGGGATCTCACAAAAGCTTTGGTGAACTGGGCCATATGACACCACTGGGGCTACTACTGTCTGTCTTGTAATGTGTCAGATTGCTATGTTACTGGTATTAAGGCACCTTATGTCAGCTGTAACGAGTTACTGTCTTTACCATTAACGCTAAAATATCTATGAAGCCACTTGAGGTAACTGAAAATATTAAACATTATCCACTTCAGTGACTAGTAATTATACATGTTTACATCTGTGTTGTCATTAATGTTGTCAGCCTGCGCCATGTATTGCGTGTTATGAAAAGAACCGCCTCTAATCATGTCACTTACCACAATATTAAGATTATTCCACATGTCAGTCTGTGTAAGTCACATTGGCTATTGTTTTTTCCACTGCTGCCCTTTTAAAGATGTAAAATTTTTGTCACGGAAGATAGAACTTCAGGTTTTAGTAGAAATTGCTTATTTGCAGATAATTTTTGACCTGTCTTAAATACAGATTAATGGCACCAAGGGGAGAACTACTCTGGCCGAAGGCCCAGCTGCTGAAATTAATTAAGCATCTCTATAGATTCTAATCTTTTTGTCTCTCTGTTGAGAAGGGTGACTGTCATTTGACTAGATTCAGCAATGAAATAATGAGACCGGGGAGGTTGGAGGTGGGGATTTTGATTCAGAATAACAGACGATGGGTTTTTTATTTTCATGTTAATGTTGGTGAACAAGAGGGAAATATGTAGAAAGATAATGCAAATTTAGAGTAATTCCTCCAGGAGGACATTTGCAGTGTTTATCTTTTTACCTTTTCCCCAGAACCAAATAATGACTGTGTGTGTGTGTGTGTGTGTGTGTGTTTATATATATATATATATTTAATATACACACACACACACACACTTTATTAGGTACACCTTGCTAGCATCGGGTTGGACCCCCTTTTCCCTTCAGAACTGCCT
>JAOVYW010042193.1:14857-26130 GCA_025775045.1 Hiodon tergisus | reverse complement strand
TCTCTCTCACACACACACACACACACACACACACACACACACACACACACACACACACACACACACACAAACACACATTATGTTATATATATCCCCTCCTCCCATTCTCTCCTCTCCTCTCTGGTTTACAGTTAGCAGTCGTATATCTCCCACTGGTAGCTAGCCCACTCCAGTAGCAGGGCCACGGTCATGTGTCGGGGGGTATTTTCAGACCTAACTTTCTGGCTGGCGTGCTGGAAACTCGCGAGCTATAAATAAACGTCCCTATCCTTGAAGAGCTCGGGACACCTGTTCCACACACACTGGTCACAGTCTCGGCCCACCTCTGTCCTCACCGCACAATTTCACTACCGGACGCTAGCGATTGCATCCGGGGTGACATCGGAGAGCAGTGGGAACATGAAAGTCACTGAAAGTCCCTGAAAGTACCCAATAAACGGCAGGAGTTATTCTAATGTATCTGCCATTCGTCAGAGCCTTATATCTGGAGTGCGTCGGGGTACATTGGAGTGCATTGGTGTTTATACTTGCTGCACACCGTAGACTTGGGTGTGATTCTCTGGGTGTTTATGTCATTGCTACGCCGCTATAAATAATGCATGTCTTGCACCATTTGAAAATTGCAGTAAGCTGCAAGTCCCAGATAAGTATGCCTTGCGTGAAAAAAATATAGAATCAAGGTCTGCCTTGACAATGTAAGAAAACAGATAAGTATTTAAGGCAAGTCTTTGCTAGTTCATGTTTGCCCTGTAAACATATAGAGAGTTCTCTAGAGCTTTCACAGTGAGACGAAACCAAGGAACATCGGCCTCGATGGCTGATTAAAAAACCCCCAGCGTTGCCCATTTGCCTGACCCCGTGCTTTTAAGCTCCCAACAATGAAGCAATCCACCTTGGCAAAAGGCTGCCCTGTACCGCTGTGGAAGTAAAAATAATGTACTGCGACATTAGGAGGGATGGTGGCGAGCTGCCAGGGAGCCTGGGCAATGTAACAGGACCCCCCGGAGAAAGACAAAGAGGGTCAGAGGAAGCTCTGCGGAGGGGAGAGGCTCATTGTCTGAGCTGCATGGCCCAAGGTGTGGCTGAAGATAATAGGTAAGTACCTGGAGGTGGACTGTCACCTGAAGACAGGCCAGCGGCCCGTTTGGGGACTGCGGAACCGCCAATCCGCCTCACAGCCGCCAGGGCTGTTTGCCTGGCAGAATTCTGGGCCCCTTGTCCGTGGGTTAGCATGCAGGTTATCCATGAATAGAAGCACCATAACACTGTCTTATTTATGCCCAGGCATTTATATCACCACCGCTATATTTATGTGTCTGCGCCGTGTGGGCCGATGGCTTTAAATACAGCAATGGGACTGAGGAATTTAAAAGATGCCCAGAAAAGACTTCATTCACTCTGGGAGCATGTCTTACATATTGACAGTGTGTAAAAAAAATCACTTAATTTGGGAAGCTTTTATTAGCTGCAAAAACCCCACCCTCCACCGAGGAACCACATATCAGCGTAAAAGCAAGTGAAAGTATTGTCCAAGACTTCGGCAGAGAACAGCATGTTCCGCTCAGAAAGTCCCCTGGCAGCTCTGCGAATGGATGACGTTCGCTTGATATCGACGGCTCAAAAATTAGCGGTATCCTCCAGTTCCCTTTTCATTCTGGTAACTTTATTCCTCCTGAGCGGTGCGGAGCCTTCATCTGTTTCCCTCTCCTGCATCGTTGGCTACGCTGGCAGAAGAAAGCAGTGATTCCTGCCCTGTGAAGTCATGGTTGGGCTGGGATGGTAGCAGCAACGGCACAGGGGAGTGAGGATCTTTATCTCCCCAGCAGAGGAGCCCGTCAGCTCCAAACACTCAACATCCTGTTGAGGAAGCCCAATGCATGCTCCAGCACTCGGGCCGCAAAACCCCCCCTGGCTCCAAGAACTGTACTCACTCACTAACTCATTCATTCATTTGCTCCGTTGTCCTGCCGTGCATTCACTCCCGCTTACCCACTCAGAAACAGCCTGTTATATTGAGCCTGATTTATTTTATACATAAACGGCAACTGTGTTTTCAATCAAAACATTTTGTGCGGGTCCGAGGCCAAGTTTCACATATTTCTAAGACTACTTCATATAACCCAGAAATAACATTCATAACTCCAGTGTGGGGTTCAAGGACTCACCAAGCAATAACCACATGGGATTTAGGATATTGTGACGGTTTTCTACGGTCATGCTCTTTTGGACATGGCCCAGTCACGCCGTTGTGGTCATTGTCGCTCTTCGTGTTCACACTAAGACCATGGTGTCAGCACGGTTCAGCTTGGCACGCTGTGGTCAGCAGCCGAGCCAAATGGCCAGTAGCCTTGACTACTACCAGCGCAGGGACGTTAGAGAGGAAAGGCATCGTTAAATTGTGGGGGGGGGGGGAATCCAATAACCCAGGTGATGTGCTGCTGCCAGGAGTCTTACGCACAAAACTGAATAATGAGAAGCATGGGGGGGGATTTATGCCTTCCCAGCTTCCCCTGGTCACCTGTGACCTTCGTCTTCCTCAATGTCACTGATTTTACTGAAGCCTCCAAGCACAGACGTGACCTCACTTGCTCACATACGGCCCATTTACCACAACAGATCCAGATTGTACCTCACAATCCCTTAAAAAGGAAAACTGTCAAAACACTGCCTGCTTCTAGCTGCTGTAAGTATCTTGTCCAACTGGGGAGAGAACACACGTCCTCTTCACCTGAAAGCTTCCGTAAGCTTCCGTATTTCTGTGTGGCAGGAAGACCCTGTAGGGTAATAGCCAGAATGTATTCTGCCAGTATAAGCAGGCCCAGAGCCTGCCTGGTAAAGTCAGAGACCCGATCTAGCTCCTTACCTCCAGAGTTACAGATGTGGTCTTAGGTCTGCCCACCTGCCGACCATCTCAAATGTGTGGAAAATGTTTGGAAAACGTGTGGCAACTAAATAGATCCATGCAGGGGGCTTTATTTTCACTCACAAAAATGTATTCATTTTTGAATGTCTTAAATAATTTTGAAAATATACAGTACTGTGCAACAGTCTGAGGCAAAAGGACAAAAATAATGTAAAAAAATTCTGTTAAGCAAAGATGTTTTAAAAAATAATAAAATTAACAGTTTCTAAATATAAAATAAATACTATAAAAGGCAGTAAACAGTAAAAAAAACAAACAAAAAAAGATTAACATAATTAAATAAAAAAAAAAAAAATCAATATACACTGTACTTCTTCTACAGACTTGTGCTGTCTAGCTTGCTTCTGTCTGACCAGGTAACCCCAGACAGCTTCGATGATGTTGACATCAGGGCTCTGTGGAGGCCATACCATCTATTGCAGAACGCCTTGTTTTTCTATTGGAAAATGTTTGAAAACCTCAAAATAGGTGACACAATAATGCAGAGACAAAAAATACACATCAAAGACTATATTTATGTAAAAAAGCTATGGTACCTAAGACTTTAGCACAGTAATATGTGTAAGACAATAATAATAAGACAATAATATAGTTCAAAATAGTTCACACCCGTCCCTTTTCCGCATTGCAGGCTATACCACCCGCATGAGAGGTTGACTAATGATGTGAGCTGGACATCAACTCCAGCTTGAGAAGCTCAGTCTGCTGGAGTTCAAGGCTAACAGGCTTTACTGACCAAGCTGCTCCAGGTGCATGACATCAGGTTTAAACTAACATGAAGAGAAAACCATTAAAGGCACTTTAGTATCCCCTCTCCAGACTCAAACTTCATGGTATCCTTATTTTTAAAAACCAGCAGCTTTGACACACTCGACCATCTGCAAAACATCCAACGGTGCTATGGACATGAGGACAGGAGGAAGTTGGTGGTGAGGGAGGAAAGCCAAAAAGTCAAAAAGAGGTACATAAGCATAATTAAAGGGTATGATGTGGCCGTTCCTCCCTGGGGGTTTTTGGAAGTAGTGAGCCAGCGGGGAAGGAATCACATGGGGCAATGATCAGGTCCTGGCCCACCCGCCCCATTAGCCAACAGCAGAGGTGGTGACCCCATGTCTCTGAGCAAAGCCCCGCCCTCCCCCTCCACAGGGTCTCCCACATGACAGGTCAGCATCTGTGTGCATTGCCTCCTCACGCCAGCCGCGCAGAGAAGAGCAAATGTTCCGACGTGGCTCAAGACCCTCTCGGCTGCAGCGACGTCTCGTTGACCTCAGAGGGAAATTATCCCTTTCTCTGTGGCTCAGTAGGGTACGTCCATTAACTGACTCATCTCGTTTAACATACGTAAGAGATAATTGAAAATCCCGTGATCAGGTTTGTGACAAGACTTCAGCATCTCTTTTCTAAGCCCACGTGTTTACACTATTTGCAAAGCTCTTGTGAGTAGACCGTGTAGTTGGGTCTGCTGTGCGCATGAAGGCATCTGAGAAGCATCAGAACAGGTTGTTGTCCGGACTCCAGTGTTGATGTTCCTATCTGAAATAGCAGGCGCATGCCTCGTCCACGATGAAAAGATAGGTGCCTTCGCCACTGCCCTCGTTTAGCAATAAAAACGATTTGCTCAACGGTTGTGGCGGTTCTTGAAAGGGATGCCACTCAACCAGACTGGCAAGCACATTCAGATCCGTACCACCTTGTCCATGTCATTGATGTTGCAACCTGACAACTCGACGATACGAACCTGAAGATACTCATTGGTTCTGAGAGCACATCTTGATAAGAAAGTTGAGGCAGCACGTTGGGATGGACTTCAGATTTGAATCCCCTTTAGTAATTCTGGAATGTCATGAATCTGCCCATTCTGGACTCCAAACAGGAACTCTTACCCTTTGGTTGGAGTTGGATTCTCATTGCTACTCTGAAGAACCTACCACCCCACTAAATGTCAAACATTTTTGCAAAAAGATTTTTCCTTAAGTGGACATAACGGTACACTGTTCAATTGAAAGTTGTTTTCGGAAGTGGAGTGATGAAGGGTTTGTTCCAGTATATAGTTTGCTGAACAATCCACACATAGACCAGTCCTGCAGCTGGTAGCGTGCAAGTGCCCTGACGTTTCAAAGCGCAGCAGGAGAGCGTAGTCCTGTGGGGGGTGGGGGGGTCAGCATACATTCCTCACCCCTCTTGAATTTCATCAGCAGCTGCGCTCTAGGGCAAAACGCCCCCTAACATCACCACCACCAACCAAGTGCTATTCCTCAACATGGCCTGCTAAGGAAAGGGGGGTGTCTCCAACTTTGTTGAAGCATGCAGAAAGGTGATTGAGTCAGTCATGTGGCATCCGTTTCGGCCTCTGAAAGCCAGTCCATGCATGTGTTGGAACTGTGTAAAACCATGCCACCCCAGGGATTGTCCCATCCTTATGTCTACTACCTCCATCTTTAAAATCCAAAGATTGAACAGGCTGGAGCTGAATGGCTGCTTACCTCCCATGGCATGCAGCAGTATATCCCAAATAGGGATGGCCGCCTTTCACCCTGATTTCCTGTCCGTAAAAATCCCATCGGATCTATGAGATGACTTGGTTGGATGTAAAACCCGGAACCAATTCTAACCTAGCTTTCAACGCCAGGCTAATAGCTTCCGGACATAAACAGCATAATAACTGAACTTAACATTGGGACTAATGACCACTAAATTGGAGTCAGATCTGTCTGTTTGCTTTGCGGCTGTGTGCATGACAGGGCGTGGTGTTTTTCGTGAATCCAGCAGACCACTGTACGTTACACAGCTTTTCTATTCCCGGCGACATACTGCCACATTTATCTGCTTGCAAGACACGCTGTGTTGAGTGCAAAGACAGAGTCAAGGGGCTTTTGTGGAAGCAGAATGCAAAGACTGATGACTGATAGAACACAGAGGGGCAAGACGGAAAAAAAAAATGGAGGCTTTTCTCTCGGGGGGGGGTCGCATATTCAAAATCTCTTTTCTTGGACACAATATGCTTTACATTACATTCCCCTGTTTATGATATACGTGTATCCATTTTAAAGTTATTCTAGAAAGTACTGAATCTGCTGAGCCTGGACTCCGAATAGCTAGCTTTGTAATAGCAAGCTTTGTAAGTTTGCAAAACACTTCACCACACCGGTCAACTTGTTTCCTTAAAGCAGATGTTCTCAGCCATGTTATGGAGAACCCTTGTGTTTGTGCAGGTTCCAGCCCAGCACTTAATCACTTGAATCAATCAACCAATCCATGACGAGGGTTTCGTTTTATGTATTTCACTAAACAGTCCACAAGAAGATTAATCCTGCAATCATGTGTAATTACAAGTCTGTTGTAAGTCCATGATTTGTGTCATGCAAAACACTTATCAATGCTGAAGTTACTTCAGAAAATTGCCTATTATTACAAACCTCTATTAACTGTCACTACAGAACTGCTTATTTTTTTTGTCAAGAAATTCTCGCTCATGGTTCCACCTTCGTCTGTGAGCCTTTTGATAAAGAGCATATCAATCAATCAATCGCATGTAACTACTGTACTTATAGCGTATTTATATGAATAGAAATTGTCCCAAAGCGGCAATAAATTCTGGGGGCACGCAAGCCATGAAGACCAGCTGCAGTAGAGATGGGAAAGCCTGACTGGAACCGACCCCTGAACGGTCAGGTTACCGTGGAGACGGTGCCGCAGGCACGGGATCAAGCCACTGGTGTGGTACTGGAGTCACTTCTCCAACTTCATTTGTTTGGGATCCTGGTGGGGCCTGTGTGGAATTCAGTCGTTTACTTTTGATTTTGTCTTGCAGGGTTGGTCCCCAGAAAAGTTGAGGCTCAGTCACACAGACGGGTCTGCACACACATGCACATTCCGACCCTGCCAGCCCCAGGGCTGCGCTTTGCGAAAGCTCCTGAGGATCCCCAGCGAAACCGGCTCTTTGCCATGCCAGTCACTCCTGCGCTGCCACGGCAACAAAGTCCCAGAGCATTGTGGGTTTCTCGTGTTCTGTCTTTCAGTTCTACACATTGTGTTTCCCATCAGCTGGAGGCCATTTCAGGCGCATTAATGCAAGGCACACACATTAAAAGTAAATGAATCAACTACCACAGCTAAAACTTTGAAGTCTTGAATCGGTCTGTTTTCTAAAAGGACGAAGGGAATTATCTTGACCACATACCTCTTGTGTTCTTTATTTCGTTCCAGTCTTTCTGATAATGCATGCCTTTCTTTTTAATGCTAACACCTAACACAAATACCTGATATGTTATTGTTTTTTAACAAAATCTTGTTTTTAAATAAATACAAACTTCTCAAAATAGATATAAACGGCATCATTTTTTGGTAAACGGAAAGCTGGAGAGGTGATAAAACAAAAAAAAAAACAAATGCATGTGGCTCTCTTTATGCCCAAAAACCACAGAATCATGGTTCGGTGCAGAAACACAGTGGTACTCTGCAGATCTGTCATGGTGCAGCGTCTGTCCGGGACAAAATGTTTTTCCTCTTATGACTGGTTGGCACTGATCAGGAGAACATGATGTTTTGGTGGAAAAACGAACCCGAGGTCAAACTGCCGCTTGTGGACTTTGGCTGAGGACAGGGGTCCCACAGTGTGGGCTTTGTGAGCAAGGCGCGTGTGTGTGATGCACGCGGGTGTGTGCCATGTGTGGCTGTGATGTGTGCGCACAACGCATGCGGGCGTGCATCATAAACAGGGGGAAAAGTGACAGAAGTGGCACGTGAGTGCTGTTCAAAAATGCTACACTCGCGTCTTTCGGCGCTCACTGTAGACGGTGCCCTTGCACCATGTACTCTGAGGAAGTTGTGAAACCACATTGGGGTCTCTGGTGAGAGTTCAGCTTTCCTCACCCCTCAGGGGCCAAAAGCTGAACAAACCGCCCTCCGTTGCATCCTCTGCGTCATGCTTTCATGCAATAAAACATCAGAGGGTTTAGGGGCGTCCAGTGCAGCCTACAAGGACGTTATATAAACCCAGCCACCATTTGCTGGTGCCGCAGGCTGTCCAGTGCTGGCCACTATTACAAGGCCTGTGTCAGGCATAGGGCAGTAACTGGCCCTCTCTTCAGAAAATACACTCTAAACAAAACGCGCAAATCTGGGATTCCAGCTGGCAGCTGGTTCATCTAATTGTAAATCTGGGCTTTCTCATCCTGATGGCCATTCACAATTCTGCCCAGAAATCGCGCTGCAAACTCCAAACATTTGTTCTCAATTTAGCCGTGCTCACGCTCGGCTGCTCGCTGGCTCAGGGATGTACTGCACCTTATACAGGGAATAATGTGCTGAGGGAATTTGAGGGAAAAAAGAAAGACTAAGTATAATTAGAATCCGAGAACGCAAACAATATATGGACCACTTTCAGGTCACACGAGCAATGTGAGCTTTGTTTTGCCATAATTCACTTTCAAAAGCCGCAGAAGAGGAATTTCCGTCAATTTAAGACAACGATCTCCGATATCAGCTTCCATTGGGGCTTGGCGTCTTGCTAGTTGAATGTGAAAACTCTCTCTGTGGTAATACTCTAAAGTATCTGCAAGTCATGGCATATATTGTACACATCAAATAAAATTGCAGTGAGAGAGAGAGGACCTCTCAATTTGGATAGGTTTTTCGGTTTCAGGACATGGGGAAACCTTCAAAGTGAGATTTTAAAAAGAGAAGGTAGACTACAGCAAGCCATTGCGGATTATATCGAAAGCTTTGCCCAAATCTCATTGATTATTTAGCCGTCACACCGAGCCCCCACAGAGGCTGCCCCCAAAGAATACTCTGTCCCTTCAGTTTGAGTGGACCAATTCATCTCCACTCAGCTCCCTGTCTAATCAGGGGCGCCCGTCCCAAGCGCTACCAGCCGACAATTCCTTTTGGTGGGAACGAACAACTAAATGCCAGGGATTCAATATTGTGTGCTCATCTGGCCGGACAAACACATGCCGGTACTCTGAGCCTCCTCCAATGACTTCCCAAACCTGATTATGGTAACTGCGCAAATGAGACAGCATTGTATGCAGGAGAACTGATCAACTATCGACTAGTGAGAAGGTTCTGCCCCATGTCACTTGAGTAGTTGTATCATCACTGCTTTCAGGTGATTGTGCCCGAAAGTGAGTGTCACAGTTCACAATACAGCCTCAGTTCCACAGTAGATGTTATCAGTAACTTCTCTCCAATCTCTCCAATCATTCAATTGATATTCCTGAAGCCCATGTGCACGATCTTCTGCTCCCATTGGCGCTGCACCTTCCAACTTTGTTTTCTCTTCCATATATAAGCCCATCACTAACCCTCACTCATTGAGAAGTCTTTTCAGTTTCACTACAGCTTTGAGTATTTAAGTCCTGTCCTGTCCTGTCCTGTCCACGATTTCATATTTTCCTAGTAACTCCGTTTGCCTGATCACCTGACCATAGCTTTTGTCCCTGACCACGTCTTTGGCTATCCTTGATTGCTTTGTCCTGCCGGTACTCGACCTACGCCTGTCTGACCTTCCCTGTCAGCACTGCAACTGGGTTCTCTTGTTCCTGTACCCTGTGGTGCATTACAGTGAGGTAAGTGAGAATACTCAGACCAACGCAGCAGCCAAGGACCTTACCACAAATATTGAATCCAACTCCCAGAACATCATCACCCTCACTGTCGCTTGAGACTTCACAGACCGTAATGAGTGTGACTGTTACCATAAAAATACGGCGTAGAAACCTCTCTGTGACAATAAGACAAGTAAAATGAGTGTGATTTCCGGCAAGATTATCCTACATGAAACGGTAGTGGGTGCGTGATGGATGATAATGAAGTGGAAGTGTTGTTGCTCCCTTGGAACTGGGTGACGCTCAGCGCGGGGCAAACGAGATACAAGCTGAATGTCACGTTTGACATAAGCCCCATCTATGGAAAAGAGCCAGCAATGGGCGCCCACAGGCTGTCGAGTGTCTATTGTGCTAATGAGCCTTCCGCTTCCTGACACTAGGAGCTGTGTGCCGTTTCAATTTCAGTGCCTTGTGCTGTGTTCCGCCGTTGCTGTGGAACGGCTACTGCTGTCTCATGCCTCAGCATGTGGTAAAGTCCTTTGCCACGAATGTCGGAGTGCTGGCCGAATTCCTCTGCTTTATTATCTGCTTAGTGTGATCCTCAGCGGTGCTCCCTAAACCAATACATATGCCCCCCTAACCCCTGTCCCCTCTGGAAAGTCCAAGACGCACCATCATGGCCAGCCTCTGATTATTTGCAGGGAATTTCTCTCCTCGCTCTTCTGGCTTTCATTTTCCCCACTCGTTATTGTATTAGAATATCATATGGTTGTCATTACCTACATGTTCTGCCCTGGCTATCATGAAAGGGAAGAAAATCCAGCCCACGGTAGCATAGCCTTAGCTCAAACAGCGATTGAACACGGAACCCTGGCATTAAATAAGCCAGTTAAAGAGGCCCCGTGCATTGCTTTGCATTGAGCGCATGTTGGTGTGCGTAAGTGTGATTTTGCTTGTGCGTTCACTTGCTTTTTTGCATCTAACAGTGCCCGCACAGATGTGTGCATGTACCGCAACGTGCATGCACCCATGTGTACATGCGAAGAAAATTACCTCCCTCTGCTTCAGAGAAAGAAAAAAAACACATTTAATAGCACTTTTTGGATGTAGAAAGCCTTAGAAGGTCCGTTGCCAAGCAGCGCCGTTTGTTTCAATCAGCCCTGTAATCAGTCACAGCCTTCAGTACAGAGCTATAAAACCTCAAGTAAGCAGTGCAGGACTGGCCCTGGATCCAAGGTGGCCAGCTATCACCCACATCTGGGCCCCATTCAGCGCTTTGCTGCTCTGCATGGCCCAACGATTCGAGCAGGCACGAGCCGAGGGTGGACTGTGCAGCCTTCCATCCCCTCACCCTAAAGGAACACAGTGTGACTCCTGGCACCCTGCCACCTTCACTGGCTCCCTTTAAATCAGTGGTATTCAGTTCTGGTCCAGGAGCACCCTTGTGTCTGCTGGTTTGTGTACCACCACTATAAATGTTCAAAACCTCCCCTGCTACCACTGTGTCCTTGACAGTTTTCACATGGAGCGTGGACTCTTTCTTTTAAGGGAAGTCTCCTCATCCTCCCAAGAACATGTGACCACGAACACAACCAGGTGTGTCAGGCTGAAAGTAGCAATCGCGGTCAACCGTAACCAATTATGGTCCAATGCAAGGGCCAAGACTGCCGGATGGCGTTCGTTTTGTACGGTGTTGGGAGATGTGCTAGGGGGTGAGCCTCATGAGTGAACTTGCATCTTCTACACCCACTTTTTTGATCCACAGGGATCCACAGGGATCCCGAGAAAGCCACTGGGCT
>JAOVYW010042193.1:0-14757 GCA_025775045.1 Hiodon tergisus | reverse complement strand
TGAGTGAACTTGCATCTTCTACACCCACTTTTTTGATCCACAGGGATCCACAGGGATCCCGAGAAAGCCACTGGGCTGCAGCCCACGGTATGAGTACAAAGCAGCCACAGGTCAAAACAAGCCTCCACCATCCGGAACTGACAGCTGTCGATTTCACTCCGGTACCCAGCTAACTGCAGCACCCACATCAATTACACTTTCACTGAAGTTAATTACCAGAATTCACTGTGCCAACATCCAGGTAACATTATATTGTTCAGCTGTCGTAATAGTATTTTAAAGAGAATACTTCTCAGTCTATCTGAGGTTTCGCATTTCTGCCTATGCTTGGTGCAAAGCAAAATACTGTGTGGGTGTGTGTCTGTGTGCGTGCGTGTATGCGTGCGTGCATGTGTGTGTGTGTGCGTGCATTTGTGTGTGTGCATGTGTGTGTGTGTGTGTGTCTGCGTCTAAGCCAGGCTGAGCTACAAAGAGTACTAAAAGGCTTATTTACCAGCAGCCAGAGATCTGTGGACCCACACAGGACATGACCTCATGCATGTGCCTCAACTTTAAAACATGTAGCCGACTGGGAGCCCCCGAGCCTCCCTCACTAGATTCGCAGCAGGGGCTGTTTCTAAAAGAGCCCCAGACACTTCCACAGGCTTGTTCGATTTTCCTTTGTTGTTTTTAGGGCCCCTTCCGGGGGACAACAGGGCAGCAGGGCACAAGACAGAGTCTTCCTCCTGGTTTAGGCCCTTCTCCCGTGGAAGAGGGAGGATGTGAAGTGTGGCATCAGCGGAACGACGTGACGATGGCTTATGCTGACTGAAACATCTGCTTCATTGCGTAATGGGCTCCTGTTTATCCCAGAAGAAGCCCCTGATGTTCCTTTCCAGCCGTGCGCCTAGGTAGTGTGGGCCTGCACACGTTTTCCAGACGGGATGCTGTCATTGTGTGTTTCGGGTGTTGTCTAGTTTGCATCTTCTGGTAAGCCACTCATCGCCGAATGCATGTGCAGCGGTTTAGATAGTCCAAAGGCTGTTGTCATATAGCTGAAGGGACACCGACTATGCTATGACAGCCTGCCAAGATGAAGAATGCTTATCACTAGGCCTTTGAAAAGCATCCTAGGTTTCAATACCTCTTCAAACCTACAAGAGGCCGTGTTTGGTGTGGTCATTCCAGATTCTCACACCCAGGCTTCCCGCTGCCATGCCAAGCCCACGTGGAGTGCACTCTTCACAGGAATACGGAAGGGGGGCTGCATCTGCGCCCTCCGTGGGTGTTGAAAGGCGCATTGCAAGAACTAACAGTCATCCAACACCAAGGCAGTATAACATTGTGATTATCAACATAATGCAGAGAAATACAAGAAAGTTATGTGGCTGACATTTGCATTTCTTGCCAACTCTGTTCCATGCCAGGGTTTGGCCTTTTGTTTGCTTATCAGCGAGTCATCCATCTGTTTTACATTTCCATCTCAAAGGATGTCAATGTCCTAATTATTGAAGAGAGAGCATGTCACAAATCAACTATCACCATCCCAAAGCACAATAACATGAGTAGGCACATATGGGGATTGCATGCACTTCACTT
This sequence comes from Hiodon tergisus, assembly GCA_025775045.1. Classification (NCBI taxonomy): domain Eukaryota; kingdom Metazoa; phylum Chordata; class Actinopteri; order Hiodontiformes; family Hiodontidae; genus Hiodon; species Hiodon tergisus. The sequence goes on along the minus strand of JAOVYW010042193.1, from coordinate 13,179 downwards.
GCCTGTCCACCTTTCATCGAAAAGATCTCATTCTGTAGTCCAGTTCTCCGCTTTTGAGACACATTGTTCGGACCTGTTTGGAACATCACTGATGGCTGCCAGTTGACTCCTGCAATTATATGGTTCCCAAAGCCTGACCAAAAATAATTGTGGGGATTCTTATTTTTTTTCTTGAGGCCGACATTAACAACTCTACAGTAGATTTGGAAATACCAAAAGCCCTGAGCAAAATCTGACCTAACAGTAGAAGTCCTTCGTGTTACATAACTGGCTTCCCAGAAGCAAGAAAAATACGCAGATTTGAAAACTAAACCATTAACATGCTAATGAGGAGATATATAAGTTTAAGAAGAGATCGTTTACCTCTGGGAAATTAAGCTTCATTGTTATGATTATTAGTACTTTAGCTGATACCCTTATCCAGGTGACGTAGGTCATAGGCTTGTTAAAATATAATCGAATCTCCAAAGAATACAGATGCCTGCGTACACTGACACTGTGTGGCAATACGTCCTTTGCGTATTGGAATGTTTATCCTTTATCTATCCACATATCTGTGTATCCGCAAGTCTGTTCTCCTTAAGCTCCAAAAAAACATTGTGTGTGTATATGTTGTGTTCCATAAAAAAACAGCCTCCTGAGTGATGTGGTGGGTGAAGGCTGGCCTGAGCACTGATTGAGCCCTATGAGCTGGAGTTGGAATCCAGCCCATGTTAGTGGTCGATTGTGACTGGTAGAAAACCACGATGGTGCACAGCTGGCAAAGGGGTGGGTTTATTGGGAGGACCTCTCTCGGCTCATGACAAACAAACGTCTCCTACGACTTCCTGGGGCGCCTGCAGCCTGGCAGTATTGTCAAGGGTGATGTACCTCTCCTCCAATTGGCACTGAACGTCTCATGGATGCCAGTGTGAAAAAGGAATGGATGTCACCAAGGCGACTATGACACGAGAGAATTTGTTATACTTCCTCAGCCTCCCTGCATGTAGTGGTGGGAGTTGAATTTGTAGCATTGGCGAGTCCAAAACATCAAGCCGAAACACAATGAATTCACTTGTTCAACGACTTCACAAACCATTGATCTATTTTCACGTGATTTTTAATAACATGTAATACAAAAGACAGATAGTGCCGGTGAAGCAACTTGCAGCTGTCAGCGTACTTTGGAGATCCCCTGACAGAAAGTGGAGATCTGAGGGGAGATTGTTTTACCCTCACACCTGCCCTTCGGTTCAAAGACTCCTTCCACAGGAAACAATTGTCCAGTTAGGAGAGAGAGTGAGAGAGAGTGAGAGAGTGAGAGAAAGAGAGGAGCAGGAGGGCGAACAATAGAAGCAGCCTTTAAAAAGCAGACGGGATCAGGGAACGTCTTTAGAGCTGTGGTCTCAGGTTTTACGGCGAATGAATGGAATGGCTGAGGCATAAATTACGGTTTCCCTCGGCGACAGGATCTCGGGAAGCTTAGGATGGGGAGTGTCTGCCAAGCTCGAACCCAAACTGGACACAAGGTACTTACTGTATGGCTGGAACGTAAAAAACAAGACAAAGTGCTCGCAGACGAGGATTTCTCCTTAATCCCTCCAACTTCTTTGCCCAACCTCAGATATGCATGAGGCCAACGGAATGCTTCGGAAGTTTCAATGTACAAACTCAATTCTCACTTCCCCCCTACATTTCTGGTTGGAGACAATAAATTTAACTAAGGCATTGTTTTTTTTAAATCACAAAAACAAAGGCAAGAAGTCCAATGTAACTTGGGATGGGATGTGGACAAGCAAATACCAGTGACTGCAAAACATCAGGGAGGGTTTGATGTAATTAGCAGCAATTATAATTTATTTATTTTTATTAAGGCAATAATTACCTTTTTTTTTTAAACCTTCAGAATGTCTATATCTGGATCCTCCGGAGAATCCTTTTAATGAAAATAAATAAAATGCCTTTAATGAATCCATTGGTAGCACCCCAGGTAAGGGAGAAATGTGTGATTCACCCTCTTGACCCCCCTCTTGGTCTGTCCCGTCCAATTGGCCAAGTCCCAACAGCTCTAGCCCAATCACAGCTGGTTCCAGCGAGCCCATGGTAGGGTGAAGCACCAGACGGTTTCCTGTCTGGGCCTCTCTGTGAAGGCACTGTAGAGAACAAAGTAACAGCAGCAGGACAGGGCTAGCCGTAGAGAAAATCATCAGATCTCTGGGCCGGTCCATGCCTTTGGGGCGCTACACATGAATCTGGACGTGAAGCATCAAGATTGGGATATTTTTGTGTAAACGAGCTGGTCGAACCGTGCACTTTTTGGTTTTTTGCATTCATTAGGTCAGTTACTCATTCTGACTTCCTGCCAAAGCATAATACTATGATTTAATGAGTATTACAGTGTTAATATTACAGCTGTGATGTTAATTTGTCATTCCGCATTACACCATAGCTTGGTAAAGATCCCTGGTGGAAAACCAAAGACAGAATTGGGCTTTTCAGTGGATTAATTCATTGAAGACATGAGCATTGGAGAGGCCAAGAATATTTTCTCCCCAAGGTCTAACTAAAATATTTAAAATAAAGACTTAAGCTTTAATGGTAGTCGATAAAATACACGATAGGCTTATATATACACTTAATAGCTAGAGGATCCAAAAAAATCCCAATGTACAGTTTAGATAATCACAAGATGGAGAAATGTTGACGGTTTGATGGTATGGTTTACATGTGTTTTACATTGTGGCAATGTCCTGGGAACTTCTTCTCGGATGCCATGAAGATACAAAGTTGTGGATTTGTATAGCTGTCGTCACAATGTCGCACAGGAACCTTATTGATGGGGCTTCCGCACAACACAGTAATTTCATGTCCTTTGTGGTCCCCCTTCTGGGAGGAGCAATTTTATTTCCCTAAAGATTCTCCCAACATGGAGTAAGCAGTTATTGAAGATCTTTTTATAAAACACTGAAATTTGAAAGGCTTTTTCTTCATAGCCACAAAACGGCAGAATAAAAAAACACTTAATTAAAGATTAAAGAGTAACCCTATGGCCATGTTATACCAAAATATGTCATGCAATATCTGTAGTTATCAAAACATTATCTTAACATGATGGAGCTCATTTCCCCCTGCTTATTATTATTATTTTTTACAAATATTTGCATTTATTTGCGTGCTTACATCTAGCTACTTGTACATTATCACCCCTCAACCACCGAGAAATTAACTTAATGCCGTGCCTGAAAATGCAATATTTTTTCCTTTTCTTAGTTAGTAAGTACAAATGAATGAAGAGTGTTCTTTTTATATATCCATAATTATTTAAAATATAAAACAGAATTATAACGTTCTTCACGTTAATTATTGTACAACATTGTTGAATTTTAAGCTACCTCTCACATAACCTTAACCCAAACCTTAACCATAGCTACCTTTCAGATAGCCCAAACCCTAGCCTAGCTACCTTTCAGATAGCCCAAACCCTAACCATAGCTACCTCTCAGATAGGCCTAACCCTAGCCTAGCTACCTCTCAGATAGGCCTAACCCTAACCCTAACTCCAACCCTTGCTACCTCCCTGTAGTGATGGGCAGTTCAAATCTTTTTTTCTGAATCAGATCTCTCATATAATCTGATGTAGTAATCAGACTCTTTTTGTTCGCCAATATGCTAATATTGTCCACTACCATTGCAAGGAGGATGCTGAGCTTAAATAATAGTTTTTCAACATTCGGTGCTAACTTCAATGTGGTTCAATGGTTTAATAAATTTTATTTGTTATTATGAATATGATTGTTTTGTTATTGTTTTTGTTGTTGTTCAGTTACAGTATATTTGCTATATTTGCATGTTAAAAAGCCTGCACTCTCCTTGGTATCTCCCTGGGTTTGTGTGTGGAGACCTGAAGCCCACGACTTCACTGTCAAAATGCCACCATGGACTCCAGCAAAGAATTAATTCTACACGAGCCATTCCTCTCACAGCAATTCCCCCTAAGCAAAACTTTTCACGAAAACAAAGACTTACAATATGGAACTCAGATCCCGGGATGTTTTTTCTCTCTCCCCCTACGCCTTTCATTTCTCTTCGATACATTCCAACACAACCACAGTGCAAGTCTGTTTACCATCCAGCCGGAGCCAAAGTTGTTAAGAGGCCCGCTTTTCGAGACTTCGCCACAAAATTATACGGTGAGGGAAAACCGCCCTGTGAATAGATATACGTTACTTATATATGTTTCTTTTAGCATTCTCTCCCCCGAGACTGCTGGGATTACAGGCAAAGAAACGTGGTAGTGTTGGAGTGCCCTCCATTCCCTTCTCCTGCTCTCTCTTGGACCACTTTACAGCCTTCAGAGTGTCAGCAGGGGCTCCACCTCGATCAAAGGGAAATTTCCTCACAGATATAATCAGGAGTGCGGCTGCGGGGCAAACACACAAGCAATGAGTATATTTTTAGAAAAATTTTAGGAAATACAAACGAGGAAGCATGATTGGAACGTTCAGGATATTCTGCAAATTGCTTGGAATAAAAAAAAAAAATGTATGTCAGCCTTTCACCTTTGCTTTTTTTCCCGCCCTTTTTCTCAGACCCCGTTTGTTCAATGTCACAGGTCACCATGCGGGAATTTGGACGGTAGACAAACCAGGCCTCATGCTGCTATATTTAGGGCTGTTGAATTGTAATATGTTTCCATGAGCATTATAAAGGTGTAACCTTTCAAGCCAGCAATCACTGCTGAGAATCCTGTGAAATTATCAGATTAACAGTGTTGCTGGCTTTACACCACCAATTGGTTGCGAAAAGGTTGAGAAAAGAAAAACCTCATGGCTGTTATGCAAGCGTCTTGATAAGAAGTACATCTGGGTTAAAGAGTAACAGGTGTGTGGAGATGACTATTGCCAAGTGATACACACGCACACAAAAACGCAGTCTCAGCAAATTTTTCCACTCGATCTTTGTTACCACAAAAGTGTAAAGGTGAGGAAACTGCTGTGCCTAATTGGATCTGCCAATGCAGGGTGCGCAACAGGGGTGCTTAGTGGTCAAAAGCCAGTTTAAGATCCAACTGGGCCGCTACCGAGGTATGGAATTGTTTCAGTACCTTTGTTTTCTATTTTCCCCATGCCACGGTAAGTGGGGAACAGATCATAAATAGACGAGTGAGAGGCCGATCCAAACCCTTTCCAAACTATTTGAGAGAGTAACTGGATTGCACCATCCACAGATAAAATATGCTTAGTTTTTCATGAGATGAACAACAAGCCTCCACTTCTCGCTGTAATGCCAAAAAAAGCAGGGCCACCTGAATCTTGCCATGTGACCGAACCCAGGCCAGAAGAACACAACACAGGGCTGGGGAATTCAAAGGATGCCAATGGGAAATAAAACAAAAACAAAACAAAACAAGAACAACATACAAAAATGTCTGGGCAAACGTATAAAACTGAACTGAAACTGAAATTGTATAGGAAATAAGAAGGCAATTCTTGGAGGAATGCAGTCTGTAGCTTGGAGTTTTCAGAACAAATGACGAGACGTAACAATGCATCAACATAAAAGCAATAATAGCTGGACGTGATTCAGCCACACACCGCTAACCACTTTTTACAACATCCCCCCCGGCTCGTGTTCTGGCTTCCATTCTCATTCACCGTTTGCGTGATTGCTTGAGCCGCACGTGGCAGAGCTCCCCTGCTGATCACAAGCGATGAGTGAGTAGGCCAGGAGCTTTGCAGGGGAGGGTCAGGCAAAGCAAGGAAATTGAAGGGAAAAAGAGAGTTCGTCCTGCTGCTAATAGGAACAAACTTGATAATATGCAAGTATGCATTTAACCCATTTGTGCATCACTCACCAGTACATTCAGTCACCTTTGGGGGATTTTAGCTGTTTACGTTGCCGCCAAGCGATCAGATCCCCAAAACCTTTTAACTGTTCACTAACCCTCTACAGCCCAGATTATGATAGACCTATAGAAAAAAAGAAAAAAATATGTATTTTGTAAAAATTATTTGAAAATACTTTATGATTTGTTGCCATTCGGCAACAACATACAATAGTGGAAGTATACTTATAGTTAATATTTTTCCTCAGAAATGTTTGTGTTGATTCAAGTTGTGCCATTATATGCTTTAAAACTGTACTTATATGCTACACCTCATACTGTACATACTTTCCAACAACTTGATCCACCTCCCCCCAACCCATGCTTTCATTGTAGATTTGAATAATGTTTGGATGAGTCACAACCTCCTTCCTCTTTTTGTCCCATCGCTCCCCTGTTGAGGTTGGAGTGGCTGCTGCAAACGTGCTCAGGGGCGGCTGTCGAACCATTTCACTGCTGTTAGTGCTATACTGTCACGTGTGGTCTCTTTTCTTCATATGTTCCACGTCTTCATAACCTTGTCCTCGAAGAACATTTTGTCTTCCTACACCTTGGATCCCAGCTTTCTCAAGCTGTACTTAAGGACCAACACCACAAAATCAGTTGTCATAAGACATTTTATGGGACATATACATAGGCACAATCGAGGCTAACTTCAAAACAATATTCCCGCTGGCACCCAGGTCTGGAAAACCTTCCACTGAAGTGATTGGACCAGCGTAGAACTCAAGATTGTCCGATTACATAGCACAAAGTTCTAGTAGCCCCAGCATTTAGGCTTCATTGGAATGTACTGCTTCAGCTGGCTTTTACCTTTGAATGGTACAATCTGCTCGTCAACACGTAGGTGCTCATCCATTGGGATGTGATTAAAACTCTCCTGTTAAACTGATGGGAGTGGTCTTACTTTGAACAGCTTGTCCAGCAGGTACCTGTTCGTCCTTGTTGGCAAAGTGTAGAAACCGTCTCATAGCCTCGCATCTTTCCATTGACATTGTGTCAGCCACACAATTCACTCTTGTTTCTGTGCCCCAAAACAATCGGGTCTGTGGCAGGCCATGTACAGACATGTCAAAGCATATACCCAGGAACTGCTCCATTTCCTCAAAGGTGACCTTCAGTGGAGTGTTTGGGTCACACTGGATGGCGTAGAGATTGCTCTGAAACACCATATCTTCAATTATGTTTCTGCCCAGAATAAATGGCAAGTATTCAATGGGCTCCTTTACATGGTCAGTGTGAGGGAGACTGCTCTTCCATCCTGGTACCAAAGCAGTGCACCTCTTTTTCCTCCATTTCAGGTTCTTTGCCTTTTGGAAGGGTGAGCACAAGGCAGCTCCAATCTCTTCTTGGTCTAATGAAACATCAGCAAACATACATGGAAGACATGTAAGAAGTTATGAAATTATTCAAATCCTAGACCTCTTCTTCTACCTGACCCATAACTCCACCTCGCTCTACTTCACTTCCTGCACAAGTATAAACCTACACACAAACAATATTCTCTATAACAATAGATAGCATTTCTCTACCTCTCTCTTCTGTTGCTGGCATGATTCCCTCTTTAGCCTCAAAACTCTTCATCTGCTGTAAGGATTAAAAAGTATTCAAAACTATAGTGTTTGTATAGACAGACAATCAACAGTACATTTTATAATCAATGAATAACAAGTCTCTAACTTATCCAGATGCCTCAGAAATATGTAACACTCATCTCATCTTCACTTTCATCTGCAGGAAGAGCCAGCTCTGCCCTTTTCTTATTTGCCTTGCCATAGAATATGATCATGCTCACTGGTGTATGCCTAAAGCTAGAATTAGCGCTACCTGTATTCATATCTAATCAGAAGGAAACTGTTGCACAGTGTTGCCGATCGATTAGATCGATTTACCTAAAACAGATTTCATAAAAACGTTTTTGAGTGGTGAATATGTCAACATAACTTACACGAGGTCATGTTTCAAGTTTTTTAGTGTAGGTGAAATGGGGTTTTCTACTGACGTTTTAGCTAGATTTCAGCTGCTGCTGACAAAGAGATGGCAGATTGTCAGAAATCGTGCCACAGGAAAATCTGCATGTTATGTGACTAAACCAAAGCACATCATTGGCTTAAAGAAAGGACCTCTCTTTCCCCCACGAAAAACAAGAATATTTTCTTAAAGACAAAGTGGCAAAGAAATGCACACAAAGAGTAAGTTGCCACTTGGCCATAAGTTGTCTATGAAATAAATGTGCGGTTGTGGGGTTTCTTTTTATTCTTACAAGTATACAAAACAAACATATTTCTTAATCATAGTTAGGCTTTTCCAGAGCATCTCTGCTAATAAAACTGGAGGTGACTGGACCCAGGTCGAGACACCCTGCCCTCGACAGCGTCCGTGGTGAGTTTTTTTTAATCTCATGCAAACAGAGCTTCCATGAAAAGCCTCAGCGCTCACTTGCATTTTCTATTTTCCCCATGCCACGGTAAGTGGGGAACAGATCATAAATAGACGAGTGAGAGGCCGATCTATTAAAATAACTGCAATGTCAACATCTTTCAGCTCAATAACGCAATGCTCGCCCTTAACACCACACTTATGGGCAAGTAATCACACTCAAGAGCAATTTTTTCTTGAAGTGTTCAGCGAGAGTACCAAGTATCACATTTAATAAAAATGTTTTTTAATTGAATTCCCTGTGGTTAAACTCTTTTTACGTGTTTTATAGGTATTCGCATTTTTAAACTGAGCACAAAACATTTCTCGTCTCATAAATAGGACCTGTAGCTCATTGTACAGCTTAATTCATGGCAGTATTTCCTCATTATTTGATTGTTTAGCTGGCGCTTATTTCCAAGGAGAAAGAAATTACAGCTCTGTGTATTTACTGAAGCAATTCTGTGCTCGAGTGTATTACACTACTTGAATCAGCAATCGTCATAGGTCACAAGGCTGACAGCTTTCAAGCTACAATAAGCAAGTGGATGGGAGGAAGTTATCTTTTGATCTCACACCACCCCCCAAATCCATGGCAGAAGTGCCAGTTCACAACCCCATCTGTCGGGGGACCTGAATTTCACTGCTTGTTTCAGCCGTCGGAATCACGCTGATTGCAATTTGTTTTTGTTTCTGTATTACTTCTCCAGAAACAGGAAAAACAGTTGGAGCTCACATGATTTGAGGTTTGAAAAAGAACACAACCAATCAATCATTTTCCCTCTGACGAAACAGTGTCTGTCGAAATGGTGTCTAAAGGGGAGAAAGAGACCTGGGTGATGCAGTATCCTGGTTTTACAAGGATAAGTAAAGGCTGGTTTTACAGGTAAGTCGGGAGACGCTCTGAGCAGTTCTGTTGGACGGCACTGGTTTCCCTGCTGTCCTGGATAGGAGCCCCCATGCACATATGAACCAGCACCCTGGTGCGAAGTCATGTGGCCCAGACAAATCCAGTTTAGGGCAGCCGCCTCCTCAGAATGTAGGTCAGCATCTTGGCTTGTTTTTGTACTGACTCACTGACCGAATAAGACCCATTTAGTTCCCCTGCCTTCCTCCTGGGGTAAAACCGTTTTCTCCCTTTCTGCGGGCAGTGCCCGGGCAAACTGAACACATTTTATCAGAGGGGTAATGACAGATGTGGACAGGCCTTAATTACCCTGCCTCCTCCCCTGGAGGGACGACAGCTGACAGCTCCAATGGAGTCCTGTCCAACGAGGACACGTCATTGCAGAAAAAAGCAGCTGAGACCATTGCACTAATGCATGACATGACTGTTCTGCTGAGCTATGGACCAGTGCTACAATAGCCATGATGATGCTGTCTGGATGGACCACTCTACTCGAAATAAGCTGAAACCTTCTGTCTCAAGGACTTCTGGTGGTTTCGGGCATGATAGGCGGGTGGGAGGAAATGGCCATTCCCTGGGAGCAGTTCATTTGTGACCTACACATCCCCCCTCCCTACCCAATTCTCTCTCAGATACACACTGCTGCTTGCATAGAATGATCAGGCAACACCTTACATTCACCAGGTCTGGTCTGGCTGGCCCAGAGTTAACTAATCTATCAAATGGTTGTTAATTCAATGCTTTTCTCTAAAAGTTGGGATTAGGCAATGAGGACTCAGGGAGAAGCCCTGGAATGGCTCCAGCCTGTAGGTTCTTTGAAGCTTTGAAAAGGGCAGTTTTTTAACACCGCTGAGTTTCGCTTGAGGCCAGGATTTCATTCGGATCCTGGAGGGCAGATTTTACAACTAGGAGCTGGTTCAGGGGCATACTCCAGTCCTATCCCTGGAGTGAAAACACATCAGTTGACCCTAAAAAAGGCTTAAAAAATAATAACCTTAATTACCTAATTTCAAGCAATTGCTCTAACTACTTCACTGCAGACTAGGTCTTAACAAAATACTAGAGCACACCGTTCCCCAGTCTGAAACCACTCGACTCCAGTTGAATAGGTTCAGCAAAGCCACCAAACAGATACCAGAGGTTGGGAGATTGCAGCTCCCAGCTACGGAAAAGAACGCTCTGAAAAAGTTCTGAACAAACATAGTTGCCACACTTTTCGTTCATTCTTTTACGGTGGAAGTTCGGGCCCCACACCCCGTCCCCCTTCAGTGACATGTAAGAGCCAAACGCCTACGGCTTTTCCTCACAGGGGAGTGTTTACAGAGTGTTATGTAAGGCCCACTATCTTCCTTCTGAGGTGGGGACGGCAAGGCTTGCCAGGCTTCTGCTGGTTCCCCTGGGCTTTCCCACACACCACACTCTGCACATGCAGAGTGCACACCTTTGACTGCGCACCGATGGGGCCAAACCCGGACAGGCCACAGACAGTGTCTGGCACGGCTCGGTTATTTTAACTAAGCAGACACCTTAGCACATTTTTCCTCGGGAGCACCTGCTCTGACATCACACCTTGAAAAGTTCTGACTCCAAACCTGTCACACCAATAGCTTGATCAGTAACTTTTCGATTGACCTCAGACAACCCTCACCTCGTTTACACTAACACACCAGAGCCATGAAACAGTTATGTTTCAACCAGCAAACACTCGAGCCTGACCCGCATTCGGGGGGGGAAGAAAAACAGTTACAAGCTAGACAATGCAAGCTGCATTTTTAAAAATCTCTGCTTGAAGTTGAGTAACTATCTAGACGTAGCCGTCCCTTTCTCTTCAGACAATATTATGGCTATGGGTTCTGGCAGTTCCTGGCATGGCTCAGATGTGCTAGTGTACAAGATAGTTGGGTTGGCTCTGGCTTTGTGACTCATCCAGTTGTTTCTTTAGATAACCATGAAGACACACATCCAGGTAACAAGTATTCACACTGTATTGGGTGATAAAATCAGTGAACCAGAAACCAAGCGTTCGTCAAGCTGTGCTCCAAAAGGGATGGATGTATGTGGCCAACTCTTTCAGGGCCATACACCTGGAGAAGAGCCTGAATGCTGAAAGCCTGTGGATGTGTGGATGACCTGTGCATCACACTTGCTGTGGCTTTTGTTTGGGTGCGGAGGGAGGCTTTTCATCCCCTGGCTATAAGAACTTCTCCTCCAGAGAGTTAAAACCTGTTAAAATAAAGGACAAAAGGAGGACATAGGATTCCCACCAGACGTCAGTTAGGTGAAACAGTAACGCAGGAACGCGTCACAATCGCTGAGGTTAGTTAAAACAGTCATCCATTAAGGGGATGATAAACCGTGGTAAGCAAGTCTACCCATGACCAAAATAGAGAGTTTAAAGGTTCTCTGACGGAAAATAAGCTGTCACTAGTTTATACTGCTTTTCTAACCAGAGTACAAATGAAAATAAATTTGACCAAGTAGAAGGCACTGATATGGTATCAATATCGTTTGACCCTGATATGGTTGTTGGGCATGTTTCTGGACTATATAAATTTTATTTATTTATTACCAAGTTTTATTACCATAAACTTATAAATTTGATGAAAAATAATTCATCTGAATTCTGCTAATTTAACTTTAGACATGTGTGCCTTTGATCTTTGAGGCTTGTGGCTTTATGTGTGGTGTATGCGGGTGTGTGCCACAGTGTGCATGTGTGTGTGTGTGTGTGTGTGTGTGTGTGTGTGTGTGTGTGAGAGAGAGAGAGAGAGAGAGAGAGAGAGAGAAAGCAGAGTAGGGTGGCTTGTCTTGTTTTGAAATTTGTACTGCTAGTTGTTCTGTTATGTAAGAGCAAAGAGGGACATATGGTGTCCATTAGGCAGTACTACCCCCCCTCCCCCCCATTCAACTCACTCTCTTCTCCCCAACACAGTTCCTGTGGGTCACAGCCCTGAAAGGGGCCAGTGTGTTCGCTGCTTCGGCACAAAACTGCGCAGCACAAACAAGGCTTTCCGAAGAAAACTGCTCTGGGAAAAGTCCACAATCACACCATTGTCACCGGCCCAGCAGAACAACAGGCGGAGGCAATGATGGGCTCTGAGCTGGAGGCACTGCAATGAAACGACCCCAGCGCATCCATAAAGCCTTTCGCAGGTGAATTTTAGAGCATTCTATTTATTTCAGACTTAAATCCAATTACACATAAATTGGTCATTTTCATGTTTAAAACTCGTAAACGTATCCCAACCATTAAACTGTGGCATATGAAACACAGTTAAGGCTTGTAAACAGAGGAAAAATGAAGTTGTCAGACCTGATATACGCGTTCACGATTGCACCCTGTATGTATGCTTTTGCCTTGTGTTAAATGGCCACTCCTTTGGAATCACGGCTTTCAAGGCATTGTTTAGGCTCAAGTTTAGATTTAAACCCCTTACATGCATATCAGCTTTTATCGAAGCCCTTACAAAAAATGTGCCGGTGATTGATTGGGGTGTTTCAAACCATTTTCAAAAACAGTACTAAGTGCGGTGAAGTTGAAAAAAAAATGCAGTCCACAGTTCCTGGAGGCCATAAATGAGGTGTGTAAAAAGCCACGGGGCATTAAATGCATGGATTTTATAGGCTTTCCTTCGCCAGCACGCTGAATAGACCCCTCTTGTTCCCCTCATTTCTTAGCTCTCTGGCTGTTATGCAACCAGACCTATTCTCTTCCATCTTTGAAGCGAGGTGTGGGTTCCTGACATCCCATTGGTAACTATTGCCGTGGCCACAGGGAGTCAAGTGTGAACTCACACGCACACATGCATGCACACGCTCACATGCCCCTGAGATATTTCCCTGATTTTTCACAGTTTCCTTCTCTCACTCGCATGCTCCAGCCACTGCCTGCTCTTGTTTCTGCTCGCTGTCATAATCACGCTCTCACCAGCCACTGCCTGCTCTTGTTTCTGCTCGCTGTCACAATCACGCTCTCACCAGCCACTGCCTG
>JAOVYW010042182.1:0-26134 GCA_025775045.1 Hiodon tergisus | reverse complement strand
GAGAGAGAGAGAGAGAGAGAGAGAGAGAGAGAGAGAGAGAGAGAGAGAGACATAAAGACATTTAATTATGTTTACGACCTAGAAGAAATTCGGGTTTGGTGACACAAAGAACTGAATATTCTATTCTATAAGCTTTACTCCTGTCTTGACTATATGCAAACAAGGATTGTCTGGTCATGGAACCAGTTCTGGAAAACTGGCTGTTCTTGTAATTCAAGTCAACATGTGGCAGTGATTGAATCGATGAGAACTAAAAACTTCTCTCACTGATTTTATTTATTTTATTTTTTTTTTACATTTTTCACAGAAAAAGCTTGGTGTTCAAAAAATAATTGTTAGCATTTTAAAATGTGTTTAACATGTAACCCATGCATAACTAAGATTTTGTTGTTGTACCAGTTCATAGATTATTAATAAATCACAACATTTGGCACAACTGAAAACACAACACTGAGATTGGAGTTAAAAACAATAAAATTATCTGTCACCAATACTAGCCAGGTAGGTTACAAGCATGAAATACAGATTTGAGTAGGTGTGGTTGTGTGTAAATTGGTGGCAACAATCATACTTCTTTGAATGAGCATGCATGTAGGAATTGTTTTCCTTACGCTCATAGCAACAGGCATAGCAACCTTTTGTTTTTGGAAAAAAAAATTTTTAATAGTGCTGTTTCTTCAAGTGGAGTTTTTGTTTGATCAGCGGTGCCATTCATTCGTACAATAAAGGCAGTGACTTAAATACTCTTTAGATTAATACCTTTATTTCACCGTTAAATATTTTGTTATTAGGTAACTGTTTCCAAACTAGTGGAAACTAGTGAATGGCCTATGTGAGAAATAAATAGATTTCTAAAAATGAAGACACACACATATATAATTCAACACAATCAGCCTCTGTAAGAAACTGCAACAAAATAGCAAATACAGTAGAAATTAATGTATCATTTGAAAGACTATACAATATTCAGTTTTGTGGTGTATTTTTTTGTGGATGTGCCGAGGTCATGGTCACTGAAACCTCAGCACAACAATCCCCATGATCTCAGGAATGAGTAACCCAACTAATTGGCTAGGATCTACTAATCAACTAATCTATTGGTCTAAGGATATTTAAAAATCAGGAAGTGGCAGGCTTCCAAATAAAAGAGAAGGAGAAGAAATGCCAGGTGGCAAGGCAAATTGTGTGGTTTATTCTGTTTTGGCAAGAACTTTTAAAAGTTAATAACTTTTAAAAAGAAAAGCGCCATTAAAAAAGAAAATCATTTAAAATAAGCCTTGTCTGAACCTCTGCCGCGCCTCACCAAGTGTTTGTGACCCTGCCCTTATCAAGCCCTTTTAGTAGTCACGCTTTGACCACAGAGCACTTGAGGCTTTCTTCATGCCACTACACATGTAGTTTTGGATTGTTTAGAATCATTATATTCTACTCTATTTTAAAATTTGGATTTGTAGATTATTTTTTCATCTTTTCTGCCCAATTTGGAATTGAGAGTTGTAAACTTTGTTAATGGTTCATAACCTCCCATACACCATCATTTAAGATGCTGCAAACCATACTTCCCATACAGAGGGTTCAGCACTGATTGGGGGAGAGACACATCTCAAAGCAGGCTTCTGCTCTAGATTTCCTCCACCAGTATCATCGGATTTGTCACCTCCCTGGCCACCAGTGTTTTCCCTCAGGCTTCAAGTAAGCCTGCTCTTCAGCCCTGCCCCTGAAGTTCATTTTGGATGCATAAGCTGTCAAGAATGTCCCAGTATCTCTCATCTCATCTACAAAACTCTGGTTCAAGTTGCAGTTAACAAACTTTCCAGTTTTCTTTTGCAGAGCAGTCGTCTAGACCCCCAATCAGTCTGGTGTCAAGGCTACACAAGCCAAAAATACTGATATGTTCTTAATCTCAAAGTGCTACATACTGCATCACTACAGTCAACTAAATCCTTTCCCCTTCCTTGATACTGACATTCCCTGACCTCTCATTAGCATCAGGTCCACTGTCCTCTGCCATTATAGAGATAGCACATCACACGAGTCCCTCTGCAGCTTCATTGCTGGTAGACCCTAGTGGTAGTCTTTGCTCTGTACCTTGGCTCCTAAAATATGAACGTTGCCAACCCCTGCTAAATCTTGCTGCTATTGTGATGCTAAGTATTGTAAGTATTGTAGCACAGAACTAATAGACCTTATTAGCAGTTGCATTTCAAAAGTAGCATTTTGGAAACAGTGGCAGTGGAAACGTGTTCTCTGGAGTGCTTCACCATCTGGCAGTTCGATGGAAGAATCAGGGCTTATCAGATACCGGGAGACACAAGAATGCATAGTGCCAACGGTGTTTGATGGAGAAAGAATAATGGTCTGGGGCTATTTTTCATGGTTTGGTCTAGGCCCTTTCAGTAAAGGGAAATCTACAGGATGACTACAGGATACAAAGACATTCTAGACGACTCTGTGCTTCTAACTTTGTGGCAGCAGCTTGGGGAAGGCTCTTTCCTGTTTCAGCCTAATAATGTCCCCATGCACAAAGCAAGGTCCATGCAGAAATTGTGGCTGAATGGAAGTCCCTGCAATGTTCCAACATCTAGTGGACAGCCTTCCCAGAAGAGTGGAGTTATAACTGCTGTTAAAGCAGCAAGGGGGAACCAACTCCACATTATTTGGAATGAGATGTTCAACGAGCAGGTGTCCGCAAACTTTTGTCCCTCTTGGGTTTCCATAATTTTCCCTAGTCCTGTGGCAGGAAGTTTATGTAATTTAATAATTTTGTCCACTTTTTTTTGTCCTGCTTTTGCTTAATTTTTAGTTTTTTCTTAGTTGGTGAAGTTTCTTTAGTTATATAGTGAACGTTTGCATGAATTGCCAGGTGAGGGCCCAGAAAGACATTGGTGCAGCTAGATGGGAGGGTCATAGTGAAGTGAGAGCCGTGTCTGTCATTTGACTCTACCAGAAATTTTTTATTGATTGTATTTGACATACTTGTGTCTGGCTCTGCTTGGGCTGGTGGTGGATTTACCCCCGTGTAGATCCACCACATGTAGATATGGTGTTAAATGAGTAATAGCACAATAGTAGGTGGGTGGATGGTCCAATTGCATTATCCCTGTGTTTGATTTCAGGGTATATAGCAAGCAGCTGATACACAGTAGCTACGGTGATGGTGATCTTGATGATGACAGGACTCAGCTCTAATGACTTTATGTCTAGTCCTCCAGACTAAGGTATAATTCTGACTACTGCCAACCCAAAATTTATCTAATATATAACGTAATTCAATCTCACAAAATAATCATATAAATCTTTGCATTTCCTCTAATCACTTAGCAACATTACAAACATTGTTCCATCTTCAAATTATGTATTTGACAGTGAGTTTAAATAATCTCCCTGCCATACCCACTCTATACAGAAGAGGGACCCACCGGGAAATATCTTTCCTTAGTCTTCGGGTGAGGTACTCTAAATCAGGGGGTCCATGGATGGGCTTCAGGGGATCCGTGAAAGTCAAATAAAAATGTAACATTTATATTCATTTATATTCATTTTTCTATTGAGGGGGTCCATAGATTTCACCAGATTTTCAAAGGGGTCCGTGAAAAAAACCTCAAAAACTTCAAAAAAGGTTACAAACCACTGCTCTAAATCTCTAACTCTGCTCTAACTCGGTCTCTCTGATATGGTGCAGAGAGCTTAGAACACAACCAATAGCCTAATGCTGAGCACATACTGCTGCAGATAAGGAGAATTTTGAATGCAATCCACAATTCATTACTAAACAGAAAAGACTAAAGACACTGGCCCCTCCAGTCAAACCTTCCTCTGGAGAGTAGTGATGAGCATGATCAAATATGGCCCTGAATCAATTAAAATACTTGATGGAGTTTGGGAAGTTCTTCACACAAAATATGATAGTGTACTACGAACACTCAAGTTGCAACTGTGATGTCTTGAATTTGGACATGGTGACATATACAGCATCTACATGTGTGACTGTAGCGTTTGGCAGAGGTGTAGCAGGATGAGGGCTGGTGGGAACGTCCCCCTCTGATTCAAGGCATTGATTGCTGTGTTGCTGCTGTGGTGATTGTCCTTCTGGAGGTGGGAAGAGCCTGCCAATAAATCCCAGCGATCACTCCCACAACTCGCCTACTACTGTGTTTCTCTCACTGGGGATCTCGGACAGGAGCCCCACATACCGGCCGCCATTAGACCCCAGGAAACATTGACCAGGAGAGCAGAACTGATGGCAGGAGAGTCTTCCACATTATCATCAAGAGTCCTCTCTTCAATGATTTGTTCACTTTTTTTGGGGGGGGGGGGATAAATATAAAAGTAAAGTTGTTACATTTCTATATTTATTTTGTTAAAATTGGAATCGCTATGATGGCCATCAGCAGGCATGCATTTCTGGGAGTCCCTGTGCTGCGCTGACACCCATGCAGTAATCTGAGATGAGTACTTGGCAGTCTCTTTCCTGTTACCCAGCCGAAGCCCCTCCTCCCAGCCCCCCGTCATAAGCCACACGGAGCCTGGAGGACAGGTCATACAGAAAACGGGTTTATTTTTCAGCACAGCAGGACTTTTTACGTCACAGACTGAAACCGTGAACCCAGAGACTAAACATTTTATCAACATTACTAGTTTTCTTCATTACATAATTACAGTAATTCATCGTCATCGGCATAATTTGATTATCGTTAGTTTCACAGACACTGTCTATCCATCAAAATGAGACCAGAAACATCAAACCTACGACCTAATAACCAAGCACACTCTTGTAACACAGTGAAGGGGAGGTAAATTAAAACCTTGCAGACTGATCTTGCACTTAGAAACACAAACATAAAATAGAAAAATGTTTATATTAATTAAAAGTAGTAAAACAATTTGCCACAACAATCAAATAATCAGATGGAGGAATTCAAAGATACTGATTTATGTCCTCATTCTCCAAAACAGAAATTTGCAAACCAACAAAAGAAAAACTGAATTTGACAACACTATCTGTTTAAGGCCACAGATATTCAATAGTTCCAACATTATTTGACAAATTGTAGCGATGTTTCTGCTTGTGAAGGCTTGTTCATCATGTACAGATGTAATTTAAAGGTGAAACTAGTTTTTTTTTTGTTGGTTTGCAGCTGACTTCTAATACAAACTAGGCCTATTTGTTTTTTCAAAGGTCAAATGTTCTAGGGTAAAACAAACAGATTAAAAAACAACGCAATGAGAGAGGTCTGGCTTTATTGATTCATATCCCGGACTCACTGAGCTCGTCCCCTCTATAACGTCTGCCTCCAAACACACAAGGAGGTGTCGATATTCCATTGAGTTAATACAGTTAATAACAGACATGTTGTTTTGTTATCTGGCCTCAGGTTTCAGCAGCACAACTCTAGTTTAAAGTAACAGAAAAAGGATTCAAAACTTGAACCCAATTGATCAGCATACAACATTAAAGCATTTGTTTCTTTCTGGTTCTTCTACCAACAGTAATAAATAACATTTTTAAAAATCTTACATTGAGTCACACACTTCTGTGATAAGTAAATGCTGTGATAAATAAACATTAATTTCCAACCATGTATTGTCCTGGTCCGTTTAAGCATCATTAGTTCAACTTAATGACGAGAGATAAAAATAAAATAAAACAAAGAGCAGTTTGCGTCACTATGTGTGTGCTGTGTGTAATTCAAATCCCTCCTCTCTTGTGTCGAAACAAGGGCAGCTGTATTTGCAATAGGGCATGGAGAAATATATTAGGTTATATCAGATACAGGGTTTTGTTACCCACAACTTGTAATCACTACATAGTGCAAGAGACATACAGCCACCAGAAATTGTTCTGCCCCTCTGTCTAGGGATTTATCTACTTTATCTACCCCACTAACTGTAGCAATGGTATTCATGCAACATTCACACATAACAAGGTAAGAATAAATGTGTTTATGCACAATATCACTAAATCTAGCAATCTATCTATTGTTTCAGTATGAGAGGCATGCAGTACAAGCCCTACGTCTCTATTGGCATGCAGTCAAAGTCTAACATGTCTATCTACACGCCGCAGAAACTCACATGACAGGAAAACCACTTTGCAATGCAAGCAACATGAGCAGCATATATATCTAACTACCTATCAATCCATCTATCCATCCATCTAACCACCCAACAGGTACAGCTCATGCAAAAACGTGCAGAATAGATTTGACCAAAGAACCAAGAGAAGGAGAGTTTATATTCAACTAATTCCACACACAACTTGCAAACTGCATTAACAAAAACACAGAAAGAAAAAACACAAAGACAACTCATTTAGCTTGATCCAACTAAAATAAAACCAAAATACCGAAATACCAGACCCCAAGGAAAGACACTCTTCCCACTAAAACTCCTGCTAATTCACAACCTCCCCCACCCCCTACCTGCCAATTCCAGAAGAAGCCCTGGCCCTTTTATCTAAATTATTATAAAATATTGAGACAGATATTTTATTATGTCAGATATGAAAGATAGCATTTACATGCATTTACATCACATTTTAACTCACAAATAGCTTTTAGTACTTCAAAAAAAATCAGATATTTAAAAATGACCTACATTTAAAGTGGACAAATACCCGGTTGGATCAAATCATTGACAAGAAAACCTACTCAGACCTACTCTATTCCCAGATGGAATAGGAAAATGCAGGAAAACCAATACAACAGTTATATTTAATAAGCCCGTTAAATAATACCATGTCCCCAACATTATTAAACACTGGGGTTTAAACCAGAGTTGTGAACAAAATACATTGGATGCAAAACAACACTGCACCATAGTATGTAAACATGTGTGGTTAGAAGTTCTCTTACTTCTGACTTTTCCAATACGGCTAGAGAGGATTCCAATAACGTGACACCTCTGTGCAAAGGTGGGAAATGAAAGCCAGATCACTTTTAACTTACACACTGGGAATAATAAAGCACTGTTATATGCCCGTTTACTCACAGTCCCACTTCTGAAATGTTCCACAGCCGGTGAAATGGCATTAGTACATTTTAAGTACACAACAAAGCACAAGTCCAAGTCTATGAATGAAGAGTTGACTGAATCACAGGAACAACCAAATAGTCTCATTAAAAACATAAATAAGGTAAATATAACAGACTCATTTGAACTCTGCACTTGAGAATGAGGTGTACAGTATGCGACACAGTCTGGACGTAACTGGAAAGGCTTGCGTCTGAGAGAGACGGTACCAGCTCACACGAACTGAGTAGGGCGGGCAAAGCATGTGCAACGCTCATCTGAACCTTAAAAATACTCCAGAACGTGACAAAGCCAGCCAAAGGGGCAGACAGTCAGACAAAAGTTACGCAAACAACAGTGGACCCGCCCTAGAATTTTTGAGACCTGGTGTCAGGTATATTCAAAATGTGCCCTTTCCCTAGCCTAGATCAATGAGAAAATACAGACAAGCCAAATACTTATATTTCCTCATAAATGTCTGGGCACCTCTTTAATTGTTTTAAACTAGCCTGTAAAAGCCTTTTCCGAACTTTCCTATTGATGACAATGCTTTTTACAGTTTGATTAAAGGCTATCAAGGTTATATAAGGTCGAATGACCAAATAAACCCACAGTAAAAACCAGATCGAAATCGAGACAACAACAAACATTTCAAACAAGTACAGAATGAAAACAGAGCAAAAAGCAACTTTCTCCAGGACAGAGTTCAAATATCATTATAGTCAGACGAATAAGCAAGACTGTTTTAGGCCCAGGTTCGAGAAATTGCACACTCTGGACAATGACTGGCTTAAATCAATTAAATCAATCAAAATACTTGCAGTTTTTGATCATCCATTTATAGAGAAAACCTGACAGAGGACTGAAGTTACCTGACAAACTTTTTCTTCAGTGTTTTTTAACAACTGAATCACCAAACTGTGAAGTCAAGAGTTCCACCGAATGTATCTGGTCTCTACTGAAGGTGGACAAATCAGACCCACTTCAGGAGGGGGAGAGGGTTAGAAAGTGAAATTGACGCATGTGAGTGGTGGGGGAGGGGGTGATATCTGCAACGACCACCTGAGCCCTCGCTCCAAATCCTTGCCCCCCAACGCCCTTGGAAACCGAACACAAAACTACAACCCAGGTTGTACTCACTCTTGCCCCACCCCAGCCCCTCCCTTTGCACTGTGTCGGTCTCACTTCTTGTTCTTTAGCTGGTTGGCCAGCCAGTCCAGTCCCTCGTATAGGCCGTCCCCGCTGGTGGCACAGGTGGCCTGGATGTACCAGTTGCGGTGGCGAAGGGAGTGCAGGCCCAGCTTGTCTGTGATCTCTGCCGCGTTCATGGCGTTGGGCAGGTCCTGCAGATGGAGACAACAGACGGGCACAAGAGGTACGGCGAGTGAACGTGGAAATTAGGTGCAGTCACGTCCAACACGTTCAATTAGCACTGCTTTTTCTGAAACAGCTTTCGTGCACGGTGAGTCTGCACTGATCCTGTGATACCACGTTGTCGGACAATAACAAAGGAAACCATAAAATGATTTCTTGCATTTCTGTGATGAAAACCAGTCGTGACCTCAGACTCTTTCCTTTTAAAGAGTGATTAATTCTTTGGTTCTGAAAATTTCTCCCCTGTATCTACAGTACACTGCAGTCCACTTATAAGAATAGAGGCACTGCTCTGTTAACTTAACATTTTAAGAATAACATTCTACAGTTTTGCAACTATATTTACCATATAACTATATAACTACTGTCATTTGTTTGAGTAAAAGCAACATATAAAAACTAAGAAATAATCTTGGTACGTTAAACAAGCTTTTAGTCAAGAAATTTGACAAATTTAGTGCAGAGTTTTAAGAATATTCTGTTTTATGGCAATTAAATTATCACGGACAATCCAGATTGCACTGTAGCCTTAAGTCCGGCAAGAATACCCCAGATTTTAGGAACAACCAATGGAAATATTGTGATTATAATAAGTGATGCATTTGCTAAGTTTTCTAGTAAAAATTTTCCTTTACTGTTGTACAGCTGGATTTTTACTAAACCGCCCTTCCACAAATCAAGTGCCTGAAAGATAATGTTGTCCCTGACATCACCTTTTGTTTTTGTCTTTATATTTAATTTCAACATTAACAAGATAACTCATAGCTAATATTGCAACTTCAGTTTTCAAAGTCTTCAATGCATGAGCATTTTACGTTTCAAAACACATTAGAACGTTATTATTCAGCATTATGAATGAAATTGTTATTTCGATATAGTGATTGCACATTTATCATCATTCGAAAAGCTCCTTGATCAATTGTATGTATTTGTAGCGTCTGTTTTGAAACAAAAAAGAATGAGAAAATTAGATGAGAAGTAAAGCAGAGCAGCGAGTGGAGGATCAATAGCGGGAACCAGAGATGGCAAAAATGTGGATTTCTGGAGGTTGTCGGAGCCGGGGAAAGCGGTCGTGCCTGCTTGTTGGCGAAAACGAGAAGAACTGCATCCCGCAACTCATCCTCGGCCAGCATCCTCATCAGCTCCTCCCGTGCTTCGTTCACCCGCTCCCGGTCATTGCTGTCCACCACGAAAATCAGGCCTGTCAGAGATGGGTGGGACAGACCGGGCCAGGGGGTCAGGGTGTCCGATTCAAGGTTAGACTGGTGTTCGCCAATAACTTGAACGTGTTGTTTCTTCTACCGGTAATGAATCAAGCAAACGCCAATCACCCAACAGTTGTTCTAAATTTTCTGAGTTATTTAATATTAGGATTCTTAAATTCCTCAAACAAGTTCATCTTTATGACTAGATCGCTTTTCTGCAACTAATTCAATGCGGTGCCTGCAAACTTCATCTAAACAGGAGAATTTCATTTTAGAATTTATTGAGGGGTGGGACATATGTGTGAGTGGAAATTCTGAGGAGTGTCCAGACCATCCTGATTTAATTTCCAATAAAACTGATATCTCACATAACATTTGGCCACTAGACCCCAAGTGTTAGTGTAGTGCTGAAGTTGTTAAAAACTGTATTCTGTATTGTAATACATTATAATGTTAATACTTTTATAACCAAGAGAAATCTATGCATAAATAATAATGAACTTGCTGAAATTTTTTACATATCACATGTCATGTGTCTGCTGTTTAATAACTCAGTGCCACAGTGTGTACTGGTTATTTCAAGGGCGATACCACAGATCACTCTTACCCCTGAGGTATACCACCTGTTTTTACATTCATCACCTATTTCTAGTAAATGCTTTCCCATTTAGTCATTTTAATATGCACTATAAAACTGCAACATAGCACCCCTAAAGTGATTGTTTTAACATTTTACCCTGACAGAAAAGTATACAAATGAAATGGGTAAACCGCATAAAGACCAGACATCGCAGATTTTCATGTTGGATTGATTGGGACATGTTCCGCATGTAAGTGTGAAATCTGCAGAGAGCTCAGCTCACCCTGTGTGTTCTGAAAATAGTGCCTCCACAGGGGCCGAATCTTGTCCTGGCCACCCACATCCCAAACCGTGAAGCTGATGTTCTTGTACTCCACTGTTTCCACATTGAACCCTGATTGGGGGAAATAAGAAAAGTGCTCACCTACCAGACGCAGACTATTATGTACATATTGCACCTATTCATTCTCATGTACTGATCTCAGAATTTTTTGTAAATTGAATCTATTTGTAACAACCTACAAATTAAATATTAATGAGAATGTGTGTACCAATGGTGGGAATGGTAGTGACTATCTCTCCAAGTTTAAGTTTGTACAGGATGGTGGTTTTTCCTGCTGCATCCAGTCCCACCATCAAAATACGCATCTCCTTCTTCCCAATCAGGCTTTTCAGCAGATTCCCGAAAATGTTTCCCATGGTTTTTGGTGCACCTTTCCAGAAATAATCCTATCCTGCCTCGGGTTTCTGGCTCTGTTGCAGCTCCCCCCCAAAAAACTGTGGTTCTTAGCAGGGCCTTGCTTGTCAGATGAGCCTTTGGTCTGAAAGATGAAGGGCTAACATGGAGAAATGTTTCATTAATGGTCTTCATAAATTAATTAATTGCAGATGAAGAGGGACTTATCAGGAAGCCTCTCTGATTTAAACAAGCTTTAGAACAGAGGTGTCAAACTTGAGGGTCGCAGGGTATGCTGGCTTTAACACTTAATTGTTTAATTGGGGTATTTATTTGGATTAGAAATGGTCTCACCTGGTGTTTCCAGGTGTAAATCAGTTGCTAATTGTGAGGGAGCTCAAATGCCAACAGACCCTGCAGCCCTAGAGGACTGGAGTTTAACACCCCTGCTTTAGAAGACAAATTACACAAGAAGATCTCAATAAAATAAAAAGCATTAAACAGCGCCACTAAATTAACATTTGATCCTAGGCTTCTGAATACAAGCAGCCACCATTGTCTTTCATGTTCCTGTCTAGGTTAGATTGTGAAAATCCAACAACATTTTCTGTGCAGGACGGTTAAAGATTCCAAATATCAAGGAGACACGCAGTGTATTAATTAACACTTCTCTAAAGCCTTTTTCACAAGTTCGAAACCTGCATGCATCATTCATGACTATACTCTGTTAAGAGAATTTCTCACTCACACAGCAGTGGTCTTGCCAAGACTCCAGGCTGAATCACAATCTGCTCTACACTAGCTGCTCACCCACATGTCCTAGCCCGAAAGCTAGTACAATCTGACAGCCTCTGGACAACTGGAAATGTTTCATATCATTAGGGGACGATTGTCCAAAAAACGCATGAAGATGGGGTCCTAAAATCTTTTTTTTTGTGTGTGTGTGTGTGTTTTTAATTAAATTGTAATTAAAAGAAGACAGCTACTTTGAGCAATGATTGCTAGTTAGATTTATTGGACATTGGGCTAGCATATATTTTAATAGTAATTGATGCTATGTTTTTCAATTTACTTGAATTGTCAGACAAGCATAAAAGTCAGCTGCAGCTAAAATATACATTGATTTTTGAAATGATCAAATTGCTGGGAAATATGTTGTAACAAAACGGGTTAGGTTAGATTATCCTTTACTTTAGGTTAATAATTTATATTAAATTTATATTTTTTGTTTTCTGTTTAAAATCAGTTTGCGCTGTCCATGGTGCTGATGTGAGACCTATCCCCAAAAGTAATACTAAAAATGCAAATGACAAAGTATGTAATTTAAGACACATATTACTTTAAGGTAAGCCGTTTTTTTTATTTAAATAACGGACATAAAATGTGTTCAATGGTTGCGTGGTTACTGTTAGGTCAAATACGTGAACTGAGAGCAACCACCCGGTAGCACGAAAGCTAAAAGCCATTCCATTTTAGCTTTACGAAAATACATCTAGTACGATGCATCTTCAAATCATTCATGCATCAACTGATCAAATGTATCAAAAACCATTCTTGCAATGTCCACCGTCGATGCATACTGCAGATATATCCATGACTGAAGCGATAAACCTAGCCGAGTGCCCTTGTATGCCTTATCTAGCTTCTTAAGGGACGGTAATTGATTCAACCGAGCAACTAGGTGGTGAATGTAGCTATCGGTATAGTATGTGGAGACTATTAATACCTGACTATTTAAGTTAAACTGATCATTCCGCGGTTTCTTATCAATATATACGTATGGTATTTATGCGGAACTAACATTAGTCGCTGTTAAGGCACACAAGGTGTGGCCATTATTAACACGGATAGCTAACCAGAGCAATATTCCTGACGATCCACCCCCCTTTTCTATGCATAGATTTCTAGCTAACGTTAGCTTGGCTAGCTATCCACCTAGTACGGTCCCTGGAACTCCGTATTTTCATCTTTAAAAATAGCATTACATCATGCATAAACATAGCCAATTTAATTGAATTTCAGTAAATTCATAACGTTATCTAGTATGTAATTTGTAATAATTTTTACATTCATCCACACCTACACTTACCTCCAACGGTGACACCAGCCAATTTCGGGTACGCAGAATGAAACAGGTCTCGCGGTATTTGAGCAATAATAGCACATTCGTTGCAGCGGTAACTCACGGCGCTGGCCACAGCGCAACAGCCGCACATTTGTGGAGTCGAGGTTCTAGCTCGTTATATTTTCCCACGTATTGAAGACTTACACTTCAGTTTTTAGTTATTTTTTTTTGTTGTTGTTTTTTTTTCTTCCGGAAAAGCAATTGGCCGATTTCAAATCATCACACATTAAAATTTAAAGAGAAAACTATATTAACTTGGTAGGCATTGAACTGGGTTATTACATTAAATCATCCAGGGGACAAGCAGTAAATCATATGTATTTCGTATGCCTGAGTGGAGAATGGAGAAAGTGGAGAACCAGAAAAAGAAGCAGTAAAGGGGTAAAACTGAATTGGTTACGATATTTCGTTAGCCATGTCGGGAAACAGTGAGAGAGTAAACATATTTTAGCATCCAACACGAATTCCCCCAATTTGTACGAAAACAATTAATTATTTATCACTACCTATTATTCTATTCTTGGGTTTCCACTCCAGCAACCACTGACACTATTGTCCTCTTTTCATTGTTGTGAAAACACTATGCTTCCACGAGTATGCGTGGTTTACTCATAAAACATAAAGCGTGCATTGGTACTTGACTGTACTATGGCCAAGATGTTAAATCTTGTCCAGATTTTTTTTTTTTTTTTTTTAAATATGATCAATAGCCCATGCAGTAGACCACGGCTATCTCATTGCTGCTTTTAAAATAAAGTTTAATCCTTAGTTTCTTTCCTGGGCTACAGCAGTTAGGCTAGTGTGGCTTGACATGTCCCTCTATGCATCTGCACATTACCAGTTTTTAAGAAGAAAAGAGAGGCGTGATAACGATCAAGAATGCAGCATGGAAAAGAGCAGCAAACGTTGAGCAACTACAGACCATATTATAGGGCGGAGAGGAGTGCATGGCAGTTGTTAGGGGTTATACTGAGATTACTGCGAGTCGGTATGGTGGTACGAGAGCAAATAAGCGTTTTTTTTACTAAAGTGTTTACCAAATTGTCCTCTAGAAATGTACAATCATAAGTCGTGTCCATAATGCCTGCAGGAGTAATGAGGGTCTGCGTATTCAGACAAGAGCTTTAATATCTGTGTTTCTCCCAGTAGACCGATTACCTCCACAGTAGTGATTTTCCAAGTATCCACGCCCTTTCGCGCAACACCGCAACAAACTCAGTAGACACACTTTCACACTGTGAAATTTGAACTTGAGTTCATCAATTAACAATCGGTAACCAGTGTGGTGTGGTCCGGTATATACAGAATTTGCGCCGAAGTTCTGCATAGTCATACAAATATGACTAGAAACTGTAAAGAAATTAACTGAATTATTTGAGCTATGACCTTGTTAACTGTTGTTTTGATGTAACTCAAGGGACACGTCAGCTTTCCAAGCACAGCCTGGTAATAACTGACGAAAAAAATGCTGAAAAATATAAACTGGGAGCTTAGGTTTTGCATGGTTTACTGATTTAAAATGTAACTTGCTTCGTTCCTGCAGCGGGTTCCGGATTAAGGAAACCCGTGTTCAACAAGTTTGAATCCAAATCTTAATGAGAAAATTTGAATAAATTGTGTGAACGGCTCATAATATAATAATAACACAATAACTTAAAAATTGTAATTAAATTGTATGGTTGCGTGGGTTTCAAAAATATCAGTTCTTGCTTTCTGGGACAAACGAACCTTTAACAGTGCAGAAAATTCATTATGTGAAAGCCATGCTTTAATCTATTTTTTTCATTCAGGCACATGGTTTATGTTACTTATTCAGAGTGGCTCCCTGGTTCCTTTGCTTAATCTGTATCATCATTTGTTTTCTCAGTGACAAAAACAATTGTAGCTCTAACCATTTGCCATGGAAGTTTTAGGAATGGGCTGACCCACAATCAATAATGGGTTTAACATTAAAGAGCACTGATTTTATTACACGTAATCAAAGAGTAAAGATGATATAGACTGGGGCGATAGTCACTAACAGTACAATAAATATATTGTATATAATGTGGCTTAATTCAGTTAACTCTAAAAATATTAATAACTGCAGTCCTAAACACACAAAAACTACAACCAGGTCTATAGTTTTAAAAAAATCGAGAACACGAGACTGCAATCTGATCTCAGTTCCGGCAATGAACATGCTTAATATCCCGCTTCTGAGTGCGTAACTAAATGGCATATAAAGCTTTTTCGGTAAGAATTGTATATAAAAAGATACCCTCGCCAGTCTTTTCTACGATTCATGACTTCACCGGTAAACCCAGGTAAGAAGACACGATGGAAATCCGTGTGTGATGATAATTCCTACAAGGATGTCGCATCTTAAACGGCGTCAATGTAAAGCCCACTAATGGTCAGAAATACTGGCATCAATGTAATGCCAAAAACGTATGGATTTATGTTTATGTAAATTTCGGCTTTTAACCTAAATGAATGTCGATAAAGACTACATGTTGCAGTTTCGGCATACAGTAACTAGATTAATTTAAGTACCTGTGCGTTACCCGTCTTCCAACGCAGAGTAGAATAGGCGGGAGGTCGTAAAGCAGTGCTTTTATCAGGTGTGTTGGCAAATGCTTTTCCGACTGGACCACAAAACGAAGGGAAGCAGGAAAGTTTTTTTTTTAAAACGAATGCATTTTGATAATCTAAAATTGAGTAGGCCTACAATGCAACCAAAGGGGTTGGAATTTGGCTAATTCAAGTATTATATTAAAAGAGCACTTTGATTTATTTTTGGTTTCAGATCTCCAGACTTCACAGTACGTACGTTGATTTTGAGTAACTTGGGCGAGCACTGCATTATGCTCGGGGCAAGTACTCACAAGGCTATGTGCAAGAGTGGAGTGCATTCTACGGAATTTTATAATAATAATAATAATAATAATAATTTACTTGGAAGACGGGGGGAGTAAAGGTATCTGTGATTGTCTTCAACTACTTCCCTCCAACTCACCTTGAGGAATGTACCGATTTGGTGCGCTGCGAATGATTGGCTTTTAATTCATTTATATTATTTAACGGTAGTGTCTCTCGCTCCACGAAGAAAAGCGAAGAACGTCTGGCGAAAAAAACGTTGATTCCTCCTTTTTAATCTTCTCGTTTCGCTTAATAAGGCTGTGTCGCTTATCAGTCACAAAGACGATCAAGTCTACGGGACTGTTTCACGTATTCCGCACGAAGTCGCTGACACAGAAAGACTGAATGTCGCAACGGCAGCATCCTCTTTTGGACAAAACAGTAGCCAGCATTGGACTTGAGTGCTAATCAACCGCTAAACCATTTAAAGGAAATCCAACTTCACTTAGTTCTGTGGAGTTTTTTTCCCTTTCTTTCTTTCATCATATAAAGGGATAGTTTTGGCAGCACAATGTACCTGTTTTAAATGACCGACCAGATGCATGCATGTTTTATGACTTTATGTAGCTTACTTTGCTGGGCATCATCAAACATATATTGAAGGTAAATCGGAAGGGATAAACAGAACTGGACAGATTCAGGATTTAACTGAATTGAACAAAAAAATTTAAAAAAAAAATATGCATAGCCTTATGGGTGCATACCATCTACTGTGAGCTCCACCGAAAAAATACTTTAATATTAATAATTAAATGGTACTGATACGTATTCATGTCAGAATCATTGCTTTTAGAAAAGGATTCAATTCGATTTTTCAATGTAATTCAGAAGATTTCCTCTCTACGCTCTTCTGGAAAATATAATGTGGATAGTTTCAGTTCTGCTGTGGATGAAAGCCGCGTGCATCCTTTTGGCAATATTGCTCGCTGGCACGGGGGCGGTAAACAACAGCAACAGATGGTGGTGAGTTTGAAAGTTGATTATCTGTTAATTATAATTAAACTGCATTGTAACACGTTTCTTTATTTTAGGGGTAGGTTTGGAAACTTGCAGGCATATTATGTTATGACACGATCACGATAATATTTCCTTGTCTTTCCCCAATAGTCATAACTATCAAATTTAGGAAAATTATTATATTAAAATATCATCTACCGGAAGTATGGACAATAATTTGAGTGATAGAAACATGTGAAGGGCTGAGGGTGACATAGCATAGTACCGGTTTCATATTGAAGTTCGATAATACTACTGTTATATCTCCAAAAGTTTTCGTTAACATGTTTTGCTTTCGCATACATATAATAATATTTTTCTGCGTAAATATCATATAACATAATATTTTTAGGAGTATCTCACTTATATAGAAGAAATTGTCGTAAAGCCCCAATAATGTATATTCGGTATAGTTCAAAATAAAAAATAAATGTCTTTACTACAGTATAAAATTGTAGCATACAGAAAAGTGGTTGCAAAGTGATTTATACTGGACTTTTCTGACCTTTCAGGGGCATTGTGAATGCAAATCTCCTCACTCAATCAGGAAATATGGACCTGGACCCCAGCTTGGCTCTGCTGAACCGCCATCAGCTCCGGCTGATCCGACAGAACCCCGGAGTTCTGCCTGCCATCATGGCTGGTTTGCATTCCGCTATTAAGGAGTGCAAGTGGCAGTTTCGCAGCCGCCGCTGGGACTGCCCGACTACTCACAGGCCGGCAGTCTTTGGCAAAATTATTAACCGTGGTGAGTCCCTTGGCATCCCCATCGCAAGAGACATAGCAAATATGAACAGAGATGAGACCGTTTTGAAGGTCTTAATTGTGATGTAAAATTTAAACTGAAACAACATCTTCAGTAAATGAATCTCATGTGTAGGATGTATCTGCTATATGTTTTAGTAAATGTCAGCAAAAGAAAAACAACACAATGTCTGTTTCTGGCATAAATCTAATGAATAGAGTTAAACAAAGGTAAAATGTGTTTGAATTGACATTTAATAATCTATCTGCATAATTAAAATTGCTATCTAATTTATTCCACTATATTGTATTATTATCAGTATCGTGAAATATATTCAACAAAAAGGATGGAATATGTTTTTGTAGTTTGTCTGTAGGGCCAGTAATATATTTAAATTGAGATGGGCTTTTTTTACCTTAAGTCGCCTGTCAAGCGTGTATTAAAAAAACATAGAGAGAAACACAATTTAAGATTCCACACATTTTGATGGTGATTTAAAGACATTCAGCCATACCCTGGGGTTCTGCTCTGAAGCTATTGATGTTATTATGGCAATGACAGGTTGTCGGGAGACTGCCTTTGTCTATGCAATTGTGAGTGCAGGGGTCACTCATGCAGTGGCCCGGTCCTGCTCGGAAGGGTCCATTGAGTCCTGCACCTGCGACTACCATCGTCGAGGGCCCAGTGGGCCAGACTGGCACTGGGGCGGTTGTAACGACAACATTGACTTCGGCAAAATGTTCAGTAAAGAGTTTGTGGACTCAAGCGAGAGGGGCAGAGATCTACGCTACTTAACCAACCTGCACAACAATGAGGCTGGGAGAATGGTGAGACCAAACGCAGCTGCTCAAACTGGAAGTAAAACACAGTCTGAAACTTCCAATGTTTAAGCTGTCCAAATTTCAAGGACAAATCGTCGACATGAACATACTAATGCTTTTAATGTTAGTCATCATTGCCATTTCCCCATGTCTTTTCCACTGCAGCTAACTGAGAACTGTCTTCCTTCCAGACTGTGTCCTCAGAGATGCGCCAGGAGTGCAAGTGTCATGGCATGTCAGGGTCCTGCACCCTACGCAGCTGCTGGGTGCGCCTGGCCAGCATTAGGGCGGTGAGTGACTTCCTGAAAGACCGTTTCGACGGAGCCTCGCGGGTGGTTTACGCCAACAAGGGCAGCAACCGGGCCTCCCGCCGAGCCGAGCTGCACCATCTGGAGCCAGAAAACCCAGCCCACAAACCACCTGCGGCTCGGGACTTGGTCTACTTTGAGAAGTCGCCCAACTTCTGTTCCTATGATGGCAAGACGGGCGCCCAGGGCACGGTGGGCCGCAGCTGCAACCAGTCATCGCGGGCGCTGGGTGGCTGTGAGCTGCTGTGCTGTGGGCGAGGGTTCCGCACCCAGGTCGAGAGGGTGACGGAGAGGTGCCACTGTACCTTCCACTGGTGCTGCCGTGTCAGCTGCCTCAACTGCACCAGCAGCCAGCCTCTGCACCAGTGTCTCTGACAGGATGGTATGGTGGAGGAAGAATGGAAGAATGGGAAGAATGGTATGGAAGGAGGTGGGATGGGGATGGAGTTAAAATATGAGAGGAGTGGGTAGGGTGGAGAAGAAGGGAAAAGAAGGAAGAGACAATAAAGGCCAAAATTAAAGAGGAGTGAAGAAGAAAAGAAGAGAGTATACTGAGAAAGAAGGGAGAGCAACAGAGTTAAAAATGAAGGGCGGGGAGAGTAGGGTTGACTTAAAGATAGAGGTAATATAGAAGATAGCTGTGTTTTTTTTTATGGAGAGAAGTTGAAGGAAAGCACCATGCGGGTAATTCAACCTTGTGGTTAAGAGAACTGGATAGGGAGAGCAACAATGTAATCAAAAAGCAATACAGCTGAAAATGTAATTCCTGTAAGCAGATAATTGCATTTAAATGTATATTGGCCTTTCACAGAGATTTAAAGTGTTGCCAACAATTGGTTAATTTTTCAGTGATTCCAGGAATGCACTGCAGATTGAAAGATTGAGCAACCAAAGCCCATACAGTCTCTCTTTCTC
Organism: Hiodon tergisus; assembly: GCA_025775045.1. NCBI lineage: Eukaryota > Metazoa > Chordata > Actinopteri > Hiodontiformes > Hiodontidae > Hiodon > Hiodon tergisus. Next base: position 6,477 of record JAOVYW010042182.1, on the reverse strand, counting down.
CGCCCTTCCTCCGTCAGTGTCTCCATCCTTCTATTCCCCATCTCCAACGCCCAAAAATTTGAGGCTGAGAAGTAGTAACTGGACACGTCGTCTGACAGATGTTCCTGTGGCCAGAGAACCACAAGCATGTTCTCTCTTAAACTGGTTAAGAGTGCCTCCTCACACAGGAGCAAAATTTTCAACTGTTTTGTTTCCCTTAGGTTTTTTTTAAATGTCACAATCACTTCTTTTTCACATGAATTATGAAGTACATCTCTGGGGAATCTCTCTGGATTTTTGCCTCTGCAATAACCATGCTAAAACCTGGACCCAGCCTCCCATAATTTACCAGGCTCTCTGTTTGTATTGAACAGTAATTTGTTCCACCTCAGTCCATATGTACTACTGTGAGTTATTCAATGCTGTGGACGGGTCCTGGTCTACATGCAGATATTAACAAAGCGGAGTACGTTTTTATTGTCACAGGTTAGGCTAAATTATACTCTAATGCTTTAACACTCATGTCTGCTTACGCCTACATTCAGAAGGTGTTTTCTATTTACTCTCTTTGCCCTGAGCAGTGTGGTGTGTGCCAGGGCCACTGTAGATTAATGTTGAATTTGTCTGTTGTACTCGTCTGAGATGACTGAACCAAAATTTGCAATTTAATGTTTTTTGGTAATTAAAAAAAAAAAAACTTTGGCCAAATAATCCCTTACAAGTCTCACAAGCAAACGTCTAAAGACATTGAAAGTTATTGAATGCCAGCCTATCCAAAAGTCTTTCCCTGTATGTATTTTGCATACACTGGATATTACTATAATATCATTTTGTAAATATCAAACTATTTATCGTTTACTTCATATTGTTATAGCAGGGGATTGTATTGTAGAAAGTTAATATTATAGATGTAGTTTAAATATTTTCTTCGTATAGTGTTATAGATTAATAAAATATATATATTTATTAAAGAGTTTCTTCTTTGAACATTTGTGCCAACTGAGTTTCATGTGTGGCCTCTGGTTATTGTGTATGTCAGCTTTAAAAAACAAAAAACTTTTCCTCTTAGCTTCTCTGAATAGTTTTTACCTAACTTTATCATCTAAGTCCTTATCTTATTCTAAAATACCCCCCCCCCACCCCCAACACATATCCAACCAATATTGCTGGCTGTCTGACAACTAACTCTGGCAGTACTCAGACTATCATAGCAGTTTCCCTCCAACCCAAACCTCGGCAATCCGGCACCCAAACCCCAGAGAAACCGCAACAGGATCTTGGAATAGCCTTCAACATAACTCCTATTGTATATTTTTTATGATACCGAACGCTGCGCTTAATTCATTTAATGTCGGAAAGAAAATTAAAGAAATAATAAATGAAATAATGAGAGGCTGCAGTTACCCCCGCTCCCTGCCAGACGACTCTGACCACAGCAGTCTGGAGGCAGGCAGGCAGCTCTCTCTGGCTAGCCACAGCATAGCCCAAGGAAGCAGGGGGGTCAGCCAGCACACTCACACACATTGGGCCCTGCTGTGAGAGGAGAGAGGAGAGCCTGTGGGAGAAGACTGTGCGGTCAGAGGGAGGACAAACCAGGGTGGGAGAAAAGCAAGGGTGGACAGGTTGAAGAGATAAATCCGCCATCTCAAAGAAGAAGAGTCAGGGCAAGAAAGGAGAGAAGGAAAATAATTGGCTGAAACAATTGAAAAATAAGCTAATTCATGGCTGAATGTGTTAGGAAAGAATATGGAAAAAAAGAGTAAGAGACAAAGTTCAAGCGACACGAGGAAGTACAGATTTTAGTTTTCGCCCTCAAACTAAAACGTATAATCCAAAATCATTATTGCTATTTAAGTATGTATCTTTCTCCCAATTTCTCAGTTTCAGGAGGAAAAAAGACACAATCCAGCCATAAAAAGAGAAAACTTCAAGGGCAATCTGAGGAGAAGATGATAGATTGATAAATGAGAGAGGACACAAGAAACAGACGTGAATAAAAAATGCCGGAAAAATGCTGGCTGAGAGTGAAGAGAGAGAGAAAGAGATTGGATAATGCGGTTAGGTAGATTTGCTGCTGTTGTTGTTGTTTATATGAGTCAGTGATAATTAGCCAATCAGTAAAGAAAGTAGTATAATAAATCACGACTCAGTGTCTCGGCCCCGCTGGGTTCCCTTTGCACAGCCTGCTATGCAGCCAGGAACACCGGGAAGTTTATTAAAGTGACAAATACTCAGCTGTGACCCTACAGCTTACTTCCCTACAAGCCTTGCTCATTGTCCTGATTGTATCTTTTGGAAATGCTGTCTGCTCCCTTCCTCTAACTCCTTCTATGAAAACTGAGTTTTGCACGCTAGTAGTGCATCTGCCTAGTGCTGTTGATCGACAGGTTGTGGGGTGATTGGGGGGTATAGGGAAATGGGGGTTACCCCGGAGTATGTTTGTCTGTGTGTGTGTGTTTGTTGGAAGGGGGCTTTTGGTTGAGCCGTGGGCTGATGGCATCTGCTGTGGGAGTTGTTCCCACAGTGTTCCTGCAGCTATCTCTGACACATGGGGCTGTCAGACAGGGAGCTGGAAAGGAAGCTGAGCGAGGAAGGAGTGGTAGGGAGAAAAACGATGACAAGACCTCAAAAAAATAAATAAACCCATCATCATTCTGAAACCACGGGGCCAAATGGGAGGAAGGAGACAGGGAGATAGAGTGGGGATAGTGTATAGCAAGAAACAGGCAAGAAACTAGCTGGAATGCCAAAAAAAACTCTATCATCAAACCGTTAATCACGGCTGACAAACATTGTACAACCATTAACTTGCCAGAGGGCAAATAGTTAAAAACAACTGAAACAGCAAATAATGCTGGGTTTGTAATTTGATGCTATATCAGCAGTTCTTCAACATTTTCACCGTGGAACCTAATGAAAATCCACTGAGAACCCTTTGCAATTTCCAAAAGTAAAAAAATTAAATAAAAATCAGTAAAATCATAAATATTCAGTTATGAAAATGCATTTCTAGAAAGGCAACTTAAAAGTGGGTTTTTAAAGTTGAAAGGTTTTCCTGCGAGTCTGAAAAGTTGTATGTCTTGTTAAACAATCTTTCATTTAGTTTTTAAAAGACTAACTTAATAGTATTCCAAGAGGTTCTTCGATGAGGACCACAGTAGGGAATTAATGTAAACTAGCAATAATTACATTTATACTATCAATACTATTATCATAAGCTTGACATACTCCTTTATATTGGTAATTATTACGTAGCCGTCATGATATCATTAATCATTATTAAGTAACTTCTGTTAAATCCAAACAGACTTTTTATGAACCCATTTGTTAATGGTACATTGGGTACAATACATACTTCCCAAAAAGATCAAGAGGAATTAATTTAAAACTTCCCCATTTTACATGTAATACAGCTAGAGATTTTATCCAGGAGAATTTTAATAACTGATTCACACCTTTCAAACTCTGGACCCAGCATGATTTTTTGGAATTGATTTTAATGGAATTAAAGCTCAACAGTTGATTTGAAAACAGTATTTCACTGTGGTACTGTACCAAAAAGATCCAAAATCCCTCCTGTCAATTTCTTTAGCCTCTCTGCACCAAGCGTTTTATATAAATAAATCAGAATAATCAATCTCAGATCTATTAAGCATAAGTATTGTGTATAAATATTGTCTAATTCAGTTTAAACAAGGATTCGAAGGAGACAGCTGATCCACTGGTGTAATGTATATTAAAGACTTTACAACCACTCTTTACAGATATTGTATATTATAAATAAATGTCACTGTTTCAAATTAGAGGTTTACTTGGGTGCTTCGAATTACCATTTATTTTGAAGAATACACTTAATACACTTACAGATATTGTAACTGAATACACTCTATAAAACAGAGCGTACAGTTGTAAAATAGATAAATCAATAAATACAAATCTATTATCCAGAGCTGTTTTATTCAACATTTTAAAACTATTTCTTTCTAAAATAAAGTCTGACAGCAGGACAACTGAAGCTGGACAGTCATCCCTACTCGGCGAATCAGACTGAAGAACATGAACAGACCTCTGTGCCAATGTGAGTAATACTAATGATATCTGTGGCTACGGATATGTGCATCTGCCGGGAATATATTGGAGGGAAGATGGATGGGTGGGATTGGCTGGTGGTATCATTTCACATTATATAAAACATCCTAACCATGATCCTCGTGCTTGCTGTGACCATTTCTGCTCACTTAACTGGTTGGCTCCTGGAGTCTGGGTGGCTTATTATTCAAAACAAATCATCCTTTGCTACTGCATAGTTTACCAGATTAACTCTTTTATGACACAATATTGAATCTCAATTAAATAAATGTTTTTTGTTGAGAGCAGGAAATTTTAAAGGTTTTCATAGGTGGCTAACATTTTCTCATAGGAGGCTATCCTTAAAATCAACAGCTCAACAACGTTCTACCTGTAACAACCTGTATGTCTGTCTCTATAGACAGACATACAGCATTGACAGCCCATGTAAACACCCAAGTGACTCTGAATCAGAATCACAGAAAATAAGCCATAAAAAAAGTCCTTGGTTGATATTTTAAATTGCTGGTCGTGTTTTACAGCAACAGTGGGCCAGGGCTTAACTCTGACACACAGGGACAGGAATGTTTATTTGCTGAAGTTTTGTAACTGCGGCTTGCAGGAACACTGACAAATCATGTTGTCAAACACACCCAGTGGCCCCTTTACTGCATCATGATTTCAGCTCAAAAACCCAAGATGCCCGTAAAATATGGAGAGGAGTCGTAGAATAAATGTGGATGCTGAGAAAGGAAAAGCAAAGTTGCAAAGTACTAACGGTAAAATGCTAAGAGAGGCATATTGGAAATGAGGAAAGTTAAACCACGACTGTTCACAACTTTGAATAGGTATATTCATGTGTGGAATAGATTTTAGTTTCAAGAACCTGTTGGTCTGCATACAATGGTCCTAACCTTTAATCCTCTGCACCCTTCTGCCATGTCCCTTCAGGAACATCTTCCACTTGGCCACGTTCTGTCTTCCAGCAATGACACTTTGGACAAGCAACCACAAGTTCCTCATAATTCCCCCACTGGAAAACATGCTGAAAGGGTCGCTAAATAGTACCCTCCACCCCCACTCTTCCATCACCGCCCCTACATCCAATAGCATAATCACTTCCAAAACAGAATGGTCCCAACTGAAAAAACTTGTCCTCAGCCCTGAACCCACCCCTTTCTCCCTTCTCACTCATTCTCTCTTTCTCTCGCTAAACAACTCATGTATAACACATACTAAACATGACTTTACTCGCAGTTGCAGTAAATTTTATTGAGAATTACATTTTAATTTAGTATGTCAACCTCAACCCTTAATTACTTATATACAGTTCTCATTTGGTTTGGAAATAACGTCACAGCATTCCTGGTGTAATTAAATTCCCTTCATTACAGGTAAGCATACATCTAAAATCAAGAGACCCTGTGGCCCTTACTCCAGTTTAAAGCATAAGAACTAACCCTTTGTGCCTTCGACACTTTTGTGGAATGAACAACCTTCACATACGTTCAAATGTATAAGAAATAATTCAAAATTTATCACTAAACCTTAATTATCTTTATTTTAAACGTGTACAATATTGTTTTAGAAAGCGCAGAGAACAACACAATAAAGCCGAGTATCTGCTGACATCTAGCGGAGACAACAAAACTTCTAAAATACTTCTGTCCTCGGATCTGTACGTCTAATTAAAGGACAAGTCCATCCAGTATCCAGCAAAAAAATAAATCTTAATAACTCTATATAGAAGACTGAAGAACATCTTAAAATCGAGTTGTTAACTGTCTTTGTTAGGAATATACATATTAAAGAATGAGTGAGAATCTCTATATAATTAAATGTTGCAGTACCCTTCCAATAAGTACCAACATACTTTTATGTACAATTTGTATAATTTTAATTAGTTTTAAGCACATGCTCTAAGACGCACGTATTTACGCTGCCTGGAACTAACAGTAAGAAAGCAGGGCGGCTTTCTTACTTATGTATCTCGACAATAAACCGCATTAAAGAAAAGTTATTCAATCGCCATCTTGTGACAAACCGTGCAATCGTATCCTCAGTTTCTCAGAGCAGGGAGGAGCTTATGGGATGTTGGAGGAATGTCCAGGCGGCGACTCTTGGTATCCCAGGTGTTGGAATATAGTTCACGAGTCTGCTGCTCCTTTATCACCACGCTATAATAACACATCATCTTAAACCTCGGTCAGTCTGGACGTCCCAGTTGCGCTTTTTTAGCGGTCTTGATTTTCCTCTTCCTCCAACTACTCTTCAAAAATATCCGTAATAGGCTAGTTTGCTCAGTTTTTGGAAGTATTTGGTAACAAAGATAATGAAAGTTAAGACTGGGATTATCCTAGTCTTGGTCGCTATAGCCGCGTCAGTAATAGCTGACGACACGGAGCAGGAGCAGAATGCAGTTGAAGAGTT
>JAOVYW010042162.1:6937-26136 GCA_025775045.1 Hiodon tergisus | reverse complement strand
CTGTAGAAGGGGAATGCTCCAACCCCACGCTAACAGCTAACATCAGGGGACTGAGCGCTGTAGAAGGGGAATGCTCCAACCCCACGCTAACAGCTAACATCAGGGGACTGAGCGCTGTAGAAGGGGAATGCTCCAACCCCACGCTAACAGCTAACATCAGGGGACTGAGCGCTGTAGAAGGGGAATGCTCCAACCCCACGCTAACAGCTAACATCAGGGGACTGAGCGCTGTAGAAGGGGAATGCTCCAACCCCACGCTAACAGCTAACATCAGGGGACTGAGCACTGTAGAAGGGGAATGCTCCCACTTGGTGTGGCCACTCCCTGGCCCAAGAGTGGACCTGAGGCCTGCCTGGCTGCCTGGCTGCCTGGCTAGCTGGCTGTCCCCCGCCCTAGATTCAGAAGGGCTGACTTCATTGTGTTTGAGGGAGACATAGGCTGGATGGGACTAGGGCCTTTCTGCTTGAGCAACTGGCTTGCTCAAGGTAGCCCTGTCTGATGAGTCCCCTGTTGGTAAAGCACGGAAGCCCAGGAGCAGTGCCCGGCAAGCCGGTAGGAATGTTCTGCGGTGGGGTTTTATGTTCGCGCAGAGGAGCGGAAAGGCAGAGCAGAGAGTGGAGGGTCAAATTTGATTCTGCCCGTGCGCCCATGGCCACCTCCATATTCGGCAGTGCCTTTACTGCAGGAGTCACTTCCCTTCCACAACACCGGATTCCTGAAGAGGCCTCATCTCGGGTTGGGTAGCACCAGAATACACTACAGAAGGGTAGTGTACTAAGGGCTCTCGCTCATATGTGTCTAAGCTGCCACTAAATGCTGTTCCGAGCTTCTGTCAACTGCCTGCTTACACAAGCAACCAAGGACCAACCGCATCATGGGAACGTCTGGTGACCGCTTCATGGGGCCGACTGACCGCTTCATGGGACCACATCATAAGACCAACCAGCAACGGCATCATGGGGCCGACCGCGTCAGAGACCTCAATCAATATCATATCAATCACACTAAAAACAATGCCAACAACAGTAGTTTCCCAATCATTTCAGACAGACAGCCGTGCACGCACTGAAAACTAAGGAATTTCTTAGAACACAACTGCTAAGGAACTGTTTGTTCAGGGATCTCGGTCCTGGGAAGCAGCTGCTCAGAGGCGGAGGCAATACCTCTGTGAGAGTCCATATGTGACAGGATAAAAACCTTTTTTTGCCATTACCTAAAAGAACTTCCACGCGCGCATTCTAGCTTTCAACATCAGTCCATTTGTGAAACACTGGACTGGGTCATGGCCAATGTTTCTATGGGCACTTTGACCACCTCAACCTGTTCCTGTTTACCAAGGGGCTGCAGCAATAGCCACTGCCAAAAGAGCAGCACATCAACATCACCTTTGTTCACCTTCATCCTACCCCCGCTGAGCCCGAACACATTAAATGACAACAGTGCAACCAGACAACCTACACGCACAGACTCACACACCCTCACACAGACAAACGCGCGCGCTCTCTCTCTCTCTTCTCTCTCTCTCTCTCTCTCTCTCACACACACACACACACAAACTCGCAACAAACTCTCACCCAGACACACACTCTCTCTCACACACAGACACACACACACACGCGCAAACAGCCTCTTTGCCATCAGGATCCCTCAGCAAAACAGGTTCTCTCTCGCCAGACTGGGCAGTGATTCATGCCTCTCCAAGGAACAGCACCAAACTAGAGCACCCACCCACCCCCATTTACACACAAACACAAACACAAACACACGCATACGCACACGCACACACACAAACACGCACACACGCCCCGCCATCGCCATCGCTTCAAACTCTAGGAATGTGTTTTGTTTGGAGGGGTTACTTTTGAAACTGAGAGGCAAGTTTCCAATAACTCCAGATTTTTCAGTTAAGGATTCTTTCCTAAGCGAGACAGCAGAGGGATCGACAGACTGTAATTCCTATTACATAAGCCACATTCCCTTTATAACTCAAAACGGTTATAAAGTATTGCCTCAGACCAGAATTCCAATTCTCTTTGGAAGAAAAAAGATTAGTTAGGAAAAAATGCAACATTTAATTAAAAAATACCCATCTAATCATATAGAAATATTACAGTGTAATCAAAGCAAACATGGTGGTTGTCCGTTATAGGACATAAAATCCAGATCGAACCTGACAACAACACACAGTTCTGGCCAATCAAAGAGGGCACTGTATTTCTTGCACTACAAAAATATCTACTTAGTAAGCTAGTAGGAGCAGAAAACCCACCAAAAAACTACAACATAATGGGCTTCCATAAAGGTTGTCCAGAGAAAACCAAGTGTCAAAGGCTTGACTTTTCTGGGACCAATATAATTCACCAGCTGGGATAACATACACTTGAAACAGTTCTTTAAATAAACTAGTAATAAGAAAAATGGATTGAGAAAATATTTCTGACCACCCAAAATGATCTTCCCCGTTTCACGCTTGAGATATATTTAAATTGAAAACCAGTCTAATAAATTCAGAGTAATTTAGACAGAGTAATACTACTTTACAGGTTTTATTTATTTATTTTATTTTATAAACAACCACATCCCTCAGAATACAATGTACTCCATTTTTACATACTCAATCACACCAAATGCAGCCCACAGTTTGAAATACAATTACATCATAGCCACGCCTCACAGAATTAGATACACATGTTAATGACCAGGCTACGTAGCAAACTGTGGTTACTACTAGTATCAGCCCAGACAATCTTGAGTCAATATTGTACACGCAGTCACTCAAATGTAGGAATTTCAATAATATCCTGTACTTATAAGACCACTTATTCGTTCGCATATTCGAAATATAAGTGAACGAAAGAATAAACGTGTGCATACAAAGCTAGCTGGTAACAAATTCAGAGGTTTTCCTATAAAACACGTGCCAACTGAGTATTATCTACTGCCTTGTGATGACTAAATTGTCATTATTTTCCAGTTCACCCAGCAGCGATACTGGCCCACATTCTCCTCGCTGAAGACTCACCAACAAAGCTACTTGTGTAGCGGAGCTGTGTCCTTCCTGTGGGACATTCTTAAGCAATAGAAACTTATGAGTTAAAATTATAACCCCATTGACAATGTGAAAATTAGAAAATCTATGGTGGAATGGATAGTAGTGAATTTACGTAGTAGCTATGTTTGCGCACAATGGAAGCACATAAATCGCTGTCTAGCTAATGTAAAACGAAAGGGGCACAAGGGGCGAGATAGGGGGCTAATCACGCTGCTAGCCGGCAGTATAGTTTCAGCTATCTTTTTGGTATAGTTCAAGTGGCATAATACAACAGTATCACGCGCTTTCCTAAACTACACACACTTCAATTATAATATAAATATAAGCGTGTCTGACTTTCTAGGAATCCATATTCAAATAAGTAATTATAGCGAAGACGAACAGAGAGAACACCAGCTCCATCACAAAGCGTATCGTAAATTATTCAAAGATTCTTACCTCCGTTTCCTTCTTTTATAATATAAATATCATGAGTTGTTGGATAATTCCGAGTTTAAATATCCCCCTTGGTGCCCGGAAAAGAGCCTTGTAGTTGAGAATATCTAGTATTTTTTCAGCTCATAGGCTGTCCAACTCGGGGGTCTACCCAGTTGTCACCGCACTAGGCGCATAGTATTTTCGCAGTGCTGAAGCGTTTTTCCGATGTAGATTTACACCAGCCAGATCGGGAATCTCATTGAAAGTAATTGTAGTAAGTAGGCCCACGTACATTGGCTGGTCAAACGGAATAGTTGTTGTTCAATAAATCTATGACAATATACCACGTAAAAGAGGTTCGAAGTACATCCAAACTAGAATTATTATTAAAGGCACATCCGCTTGAAAATTATGGCGAATCTAGTCATCCTGTATCTGTGGTTTCCAGCCCTTCCCGACTCGGTTCCATGGGTCGCTTAGAACTATGGGATATCTACTGACTTGAATGGGAGAATTCCTCGAACACAGGGGCCCATTCGAGACCGTCACGGCTGACATCACAGGCTGTGTATTCCTCATGAGCTCGCGCTGTCACTTAGGTGCAATAAACATAATCACTGTCTCTGGAGTGCGGGACATATCATAACGTCTCCCACAGTAGGTTTCCTATTAATGCTAATTAAAATGGGTTGATGACCATTAATGTGAAAAAGTAAAAATATAAATTTCAGCCTGTGTAATGATTTTTTGGAGAAAAAAATTAATATCCGAGTACCGGAGATTGTGACAAACCTAGTTTGGAAACAATTCCCCATTTTAATACACGTGGTACTCCTGAATGGACACATTAGTAGGGAACATTAATACTTCAAAGGGCCAATTCCAAAGGCTTCATATACTTGGAGCTGACTTATTTCAACATTGTTATAGGAATGATTTGGTGTTTAAAGTTCATCCTAATATGTCTAATATGTATTTTTGCTTCACGTTCCACCTACTTAAAAGAACAAACCGAGGACAGAGCTGGTGGAAGAAATGGTGATACCAAATAAATTGGATACATTTGGGGGGAGGGAGGGGAATCCAGTATTCATGGGCTTTTAGGTTTAGGTTACGTAAATTGTATTTTCACGCAACACTATGATCTATCTGTGAAATTTCTTTATGTAAGGTCCAGTCAACTTTCCACCTATACACAATTCTTTGTGTAAAGCACATCACAAGATATGCAAAGAGTGACTTAAACACACAAAGTAGATGTCTGCTAAGTCATCTGTGAGCCACATTACAGGTTTTTTTCTCAGTATGTAGTGTGAAGATCTGACCTCGCGAGCTAAATGTGCAGTCCATTATACAAACATGATTTTTTTAGACTGATGGGTTCAAGCAATCCAAGTTCTTTGTCAATGCTCAGGAGCCCTGCCTTTCTGCAGATCTTTCTGCTTGTGCATTTAACAATCTCTACCACTTCCGGGGATTTGAGTGCCCAAAGCCTGCAGGCAAAGACAGGCCGGCCAGATTGAGATGCATTATTGCACTCGTAGACCGGTTCCATTAATGAAACCCACTATTGAGATTACAATGCAGGAATATGTCTCACTCCTTTCCTTCTTTCATATAAAGCAATTAGCACTGGTAAGGGGGTCACAGCCAGATATCCGGAGGGCTATAATGTAACAGGAAGTTTTGACTTCAGTTTGGACTGCCCTCAGTATATACACAATGTGAGAATATTATAGCCATTTAGTGCCACCATACCTACATCGTACTGTGCTTGGTGGGATTTGCCTCAGTTTTGCTTCCAAGTTTGTGCATAGAAGAGTTAAACAGGGGGAAGTTAAACATGCCTTGCCTCAGGTTCCTTTAATGCTCTTTGTCAGTGTATTTACAGGAGTGTATAAGTTGTATCAGGTTCACTGATTCTGTCAGATGATTGGCCAATGGGCGGGTCTCTATACGAGGGGCTCTGGTAAAATGAGAGGCCAACCGACAGGGTTACATAGATACGGTTTTTATTTAAATTTTTGTGTACAAACGGAGGCCACAAATGCCTTTCAGACTTTTTACTTTCCGTCTTCTGAATGCAGTATCCCTTTTTTTACAGCTAATGACCAGAACACAGGTATTGAGCAAAAAACAAAAAAAAATCAAACATAAAACTAAACACAATAAAACTACATCTTCTCTGTGGCTGGAAAGTGTGATTTTTTCATTTAGCAGGGCCGTAAAATCAGGTAAGAAATCTCTGGATCTACATAAACCATTTACATGCCTTCAAACTAGCGTCCATGGTCACTGACTACAGAGTATCAGCAACATATGGACAATCGGGAATCCACTACAAAATCTACTTTTAATATTACCGTTACTATTTTAAAAATTTATTTCAACCTTCAGTAACATCTCAATAAATAAACCCATACCAAGACCACTGCGTTTTTTTGGAATAAGTACACCATGACGAAAAGTTTGTTAATTATTATTATTATTTAAATATAACTTCTTGCAACTTCCCCTAATATTTTCCCATTAGAGGTTTTCACTTTACATTGCCCCGATTGCAAAGAATACCCAACGTTCTCTCAAAACTCAATTCTTCCTTGGGAGTTTTTCTTGTTATCACAGAGGACAATTAGAAATAAATGCTATAAATAAATAGAACACAAAAGAACACAAAAGACACTGACACCTCGCACACTGTTAATGGGAAGGGCCTGAATATTTGTGAATACGGAAGTCCTGCATTAATCTCAGGGTGAGCGTGTGAAAAATCAGTCCACACACTAGGCAAGAAGGCCATTCTGTTTCGGCTCAATTCTATTTCTGGGTGTTCTGTCAAAGAGGTCCCACGGCACACCAAGTCTTGGCAGCTGAAACCCAAATAAAATAAAATGCTCAATGCGGAGCCACAAGGGTCGGTAGTTTGACTTAACAATCTCCAATTAAAGCAGATCAAAAGGGAGGAAAATTAGCTGCGAAGGAAAGGCCATGCTTGAAGCCTGGATTGCACTTCTCTGTGTTTTCTGTGAACAGGAAAAAGCTCTGTTTTTGTGAGGGAGGACACGGCGTCATGGTAACAGCGCTCCTTTGTTTGATGAACAACCTTCAAGGTGAACTCCGAGGAAGTCTGGGTGCTGGTTCCATAAAAGCGCGGTTAACGTATTTCCACTCACCCCCATCTCCCGATTTGCAAATGCAAACAGATGCAGGACTATCAAAACAAGTGGTCTAACATTGTCAAACAGGCTAAAGGAAATGAAAAGACTATGGATAGATGAAATAAAATGATTTAAAAAAAACTTTCTGAACATTGTTCGAGTGACCAACTTTCAAAAAGAAAGCATTAAACGTCTTCCATTGTGTTCCTACTCTAGCAGGCGCTTGGATATGAATGAATCAGCATTTTTTCCCCGAAGCTGGTCTTTAATGAACAGCGAAAGGCCTGATCCTAAACAGGCCCACAGCCCTCAGGTCTCAGCCCTGCACCCATTGTGACATATATACAATATTACATGCTCCCTTCTCTCCAACGCTATCCAATGGGACCTGTCTGTCTGTCTGTCTGACCAGTCACAACTTCGGTCGGCTACTCAAAGAGTCAGCGCTTGTTTGTTCATTCTAAACCTCCTGGCTTGTTACTGGAGGAACAGCAAGAATGCAGACAATAAGACAGTTTGCCAGTTTTTTTTCTCCCATTTGGAAACATAACTCAGTGTCATTAAATTTCAATATTACCTGCCCAAAATAGCTAGCTTTTGGGCGAAACAGCACAACCGGAACTTCAGTGGACTAGGCTTTAACAACAACAAACAGAAAAGTTAGGGCAGATGAACAATTTCATATCAACATGCCTGCATGTTAGCAGTACCAAATTTAACCAGATAAATGTAACCATCCTCCCCCTTTCTCCTTTGACAAAACAAAAGACGATAAAGTATCACGTTTAATCCTCCTGACAAGACGGTCCAACTTTTCAATGTTGATCTGAACAGAGAACAGTAAAAGACATTACATTGGCACAGATGGGTATTTCAGATGAGCTTTGCAAACTGTTAAAACACACAAACACAAAGACAAAGTACAGAAGAGATAATAAAAAGCCCACGATGCATAGCAAGCTGCCCCGAAAGGACAGCACTGCAGTCACATGGTACATATGTTCTCATCGGGTTCAGTTTGATTAAGAATAAAGCCACTCACCTATGAGATTGGCTGGGTGTTGATTGTTTGTTGATGGACTGTTAGTATTGCTCAAACTAGACAGCAGTGCTTGACTACATCTGATTTCTCAGTGCACACAATGCTCAGAAAACCCAATCAATCGTAAAAATAACAGAGGATTACGAGGCATTCAGTTAGCCCCCTGAGAGTGGCTCAACAAGTTGAGGGGTGGGGCTTCATGACATTCCCGTGGTCCAAAAACCAAACAAATTGCGTTTCCAGGCAGAAGTGGACCTGGGTGTACATGTATCAGGGCTTCCTGTTCCTGGGGCAAACCTGTGCATGCTTGTGGTCCTAACTAAGCTCTTGATTAAGGTTAATTAGCTGACTCCTCGTTTCAGACGGCTGGTTTGTGTTGTTTAGGTGTGTTTAATGTAGTTGAAAGAGAAAATCCCAGAAAAGGAGGATTTAAATGAATTTAGTGGGTAAACAGAGGTCCCCAGCTCTGGTGCTGGAGATCCCCCGTCTATTCGGATTTCATATGCTGCCCTAAATACCCAATATAATTGTGAACCAAACCAAATTGGGACCAGAGTGAGACCGCGATTCAGTGAACAGCTCAATCCAAACCTAATTAAGATGTAGGTTGGGAGAAGCAGCAGCACACTGAGAACCATCGATGTAAGAAAACCTGAGCAAGCCTCTGTGTCCGACATGCTCCACCCATACTGGAACCACAGAGCGGGAACAGTAACACAGACCTGGTGGCAGATACTACCCAGCTGAGACTCCACCTCAGGGCCAGCGACTTTGGTCCTCCAGGACGGCCGTGCCGGTAGGGTTTTCCGATCCTACTCGCCTCCCCATTGTTTAATAGAACCTGTTATTTGGATTAGAAATGACCTCACCCGTTGTTTCCAGGCCTAGATCAAACGCTAACCGAGAGGTAGCCGGAAAAAACGCTGATTCTGCGGCTCTCCGTCAGGGGTCGCTGACCCCTGTCTCGGGTTAACCAGAAAGAGACCAGGCCCCTTGTTTCCACTGAGGTGAAAATAATGAGAACAACAAACATATACTAGTTGAAAAGCTGTCCATTGACAAGCTTAGCAGGAACCGAGATATGTTTTTTTGTTGCTATTTGCACCATGGGATTAGCGTCTGCTACTTGCTGTAGACATTTTTACATTTAAATACAATTCATTTCTCACATTAAAATTATACACAGTGACACAGCTTTCAAAAGCAATGCTCTAAAACGATGTACATACATGTGAGTATTATAGATTGGTTTCGGCTGGACACTGTTCTATGAGATACACCGTAACCATGTGACATACGTAGACACATTTGCTATAGATAAAATGCAGATACGCATTAAAATATTGCTTCCTTGATAGTATTATAGCAAAATCAGTTATCAAAGATACATACGGAAGTGACATCAACAGAAAATTACAGCATGTTCGATGACTCATGACTTTTACGCGTACCCTTCATGGCTAGTAAAGTACGAGGACCGTGTGGAAGAAAAAAAAAGGTAAATAATATTTGCTGTATTGCAGGCACCTCGCATGTCTACGTCGCTTTTGGTTACTTGGCCTGTGTAGGAGGTGGACAATTATTTAAAACCGTATCGTAGAATTCCCGCAATAGATTAAAATCTCAGGTGTCCTGCTAGAATGCTCTTAACCTCAACCTCTTCTGAGCTTCCTTCTGCAACCAAGTTCCTTAGCTAATCCCACATTCCTGTACTGAGTGATGCTTGTCGTAACTTTGAAAGTGTGGACCGCTCACGTGCCGTCACAACTCTTGTGTTAGTGATCACTCAGAAATGGTGTTGGTGTCGTAAGTGGGATCATTTTCAAATGTCTCCACCAAAAAAACAACAAAGGCTTCATAGGTTTTTCCTCTCGTATGACCTGATTGTCATAAATAAATTAGTCCCAAAAAAAATTAGAGTGCCCTGCAAGCAAGACAAAGTGACCCAGAGGCAGCAGCTACTAAATACCCCCCCCCCCACACTTCTATCATTTCAAGACTGTCTAAGTAAACCTTGAACGGTTAAAAAAAAATAAGTGATGACCTATCTGATCATAAGCGATAAATCAAAATCAGGACAACCCCAGTCATATTGGGCAGACACTGGCTTGTTGAAGACACCAACAAAAATGCTGTTACACTATCAATAGTTCAGTAGATAGAACGGTAGATTAGTGTGTCTCTTACCAATGATTATGCATAAAATTAAAATCCTTCAAGTGCACGTCTTAATAGACTAGACATATTGCACACAAGTTGCTGACTTCTGAAATGGCAGAAAACACACAAAAAAGAATAGTCCTGTTAAACATGACACAAACTAATGTTAATTTGCAAAATAATTCAATAATACAAGGAATGTGGTTTTGGGACATTTTCGGTCCACATCTTCAGTGTGTGGTTGGCGCCCTCTTGTGGTCATGCCATGCACTGATCTGGTCCACAGCGTTTTTGCTGTCGCCCACCAGCAGGACCCACTCTTTGTGCTGCTGCTGACCGCCAACCCTCACGGCCACAGAGTTCTCGCTCCTGCGCAATGCTTTCTCTCCACCCTCCGGTTTATAGGGGGAAGGGTTGTGGCTCCCTCTACACCTCTGTGGAGAAGAGGATGCTCTGCCGCTTGCTGTCCGGTGTGGGGATGGTCTCCAGCTGAAGGAAATACAGCAGAACCTGAACCTGGAGTGAGAGAGAGAGAGACAGACAGACAGACAGACAGACAGGCAGATGAAGAAGAGAATGAGAATACAGAGAATGAGGGGGCAGAGCACAGAACCACATGCCAATAAATTGCAACTCCACTTTCCAATTCGCTGCTAGCATGTACCAACCCATCAACGCCAAAAGCGTTCATGTAGAGACAGAGTACCTGTGACATGACCTCAAGCGACCAGCTGTCACTCATGGTGATGGGCTGTGTGGGATTGGTGGGGATCTTGCTGTCTTTCTCAGAGGGACGGAGGAGAGTGGGCCCGAAGACCGTGGCCAGGTTGTGGAGGGACATCTTGTTGACACACTCGTTTTCTGCCACCCTAGAGTCGCACACATGCACGCACACACAGAAGCAGGGAGATAACATTGTGTCAGTGTGCCAGGTGGGAGAAATAGAGGACTTTCACAAGCGGTCACATGACGGATACCTCTTTAAGTGGTCCAGAAGGAAGAGGAAAGTGACCAGGTTGGGCTCGGGCAGTGAAAGCAGCAGGTTGAGCATACAGCTCTCCTTGGCCACACTATCTGACAGTGCTGCCATGGGGAAACAAAAAGAGTTTTAACAATACCAGTACTCATCAATGTTAGGCATTAGTGTACAGTGAATGTCCTATAAGAGCAAATAATTCATATGATGGAAAAGGGAGGGGGCAGTGACTGACCGATGCCTCCAGCAAAGTTGGGGTAGAGGTCATCAGTGAAGAGAGGCTCCGGCAGCTCCCGGAAGTAGAGCTTCAGGGTCCCGGCAACGGCGTTCACATCCATCTCGTTCATCATCACCGACACGTCCTTATTGTCTGAGAGACCACAGAGCAGACATTGGTCACAAATCACCACAACCAGGGAGTCTTTCTGGTGCGATTAAGCTGATGGAGCCACATGTCCCTCATGATTAGAAAAATCATAGCACAAACAAACACGCACACGCGCACACGCACACGCACAAACAAACACACACGCACACACGCACACACAAACAAACACACACACGCACACACACACGCACAAACAAACACACACATGCACAAACAAACACACACACGCGCACACGCACAAACAAACACACACACGCACACACAAACAAACACACACACGCGCAGAGGCACGAACACACACACAAACAAACACACGCACACACACACGCAGAGGCACGAACACACGCACAAACAAACACACGCGCACACACACGCAGAGGCACAAACACACACACGCACAAACAAACACACACATGCACACGCACACGCGCAGAGGCACAAACACACGCACGCACAAACAAACGCACACACGCACTAACAAACACACACGCACAAACAAACACACACATGCACAAACAAACAAACACACACACACACACGCGCAGAGGCACAAACACACGCACGCAACAACATCAGGCTTCGCTGTATTGTTTATTCTGTTCTTTCTGTCCTCCTTCACATTCAGTTATTGTAAAACACAATGCACAAAACAGCAGAAACATGCCGTTTCCCCAACACTCAGCATTTAAAGACCACACACACATCACAAACCCTGAGGAATTAGTCTGGAGAGAAAAAACAACTAAAGCAGGTACAGAATACGAAGATCCTGCAAAAAACCAGAAAACGTGCCGGGAATTGGGAAATTGACGTACCAACCAGATCTGCAGTTCTCCTAAAAAGAGACAGACATTTACCAAACAAAGTTCCACAGATGTCATCCATCGCTTCTGCGCGAGCACATTGCGACATGTTGCTCAACGCATTGGTTGACAACGGAAGTGGTCACTAAACGCTGCCCACGGATAGGAAGTGATACTCACTGGCGTCGAAAGCGGCCTTCAGGGCCTGGATGTCGGTTGCCACCCCTGACACTCGGTAAATGCCCACTTCCTCCATGCCCCGCCGCTCAATCTCCTCCACACACTGCCTGACGATGTAAGGCACTTTAGAGCGCTCCCGTCTGGGGAAGACACACAGTGACAGCCATTTCCACCAGCAGCACTCAACAGGGTACAGACAAGGGCTCTGAGACGATGGAAGGGTTAAGTTCTAGTTTAAGTTTAGAGCGCTCCCGTCTGGGGAAGACACACAGTGACAGCCATTTCCACCAGCAGCACTCAACAGGGTACAGACAAGGGCTCTGAGACGATGGAAGGGTTAAGTTCTAGTTTAAGTTTAGAGCGCTCCCGTCTGGGGAAGACACACAGTGACAGGCATTTCCACCAGCAGCACTCAACAGGATACAGACAAGGGCTCTGAGACGATGGAAGGGTTAAGTTCTAGTTTAAGTTTAAGTTCTTGGGGAAAAAGGAAATGTGTCAGGCACTCTCAGGCAGGACTGTGAGGGATGGATGTGTGTATTATGTGTGAGGTTAATTACTAACTATGACCTAGCCTTTACTCCCGGGTAAAACAAAACCACAGCAAGAGATTCTAATTATGTGATCCCCCTGGATCTCCCTTGTAAGTTACTGTACTGTCATTTTTTAAGGTTATGAGTAGTGTTCTAGTAGGGAAGAAAAAAAGGGGAAAAAAGTCAATAGAAAAATGTATGTAAAAACAACAATATAAACTTGATATAAACTTATATATATATTTAGAATAATTCTTAATATTTGTAAAAAACACATTTCACATATAGAAATATATTCAATAATATATATATATATATATATATTTAAAACAGCATATTGTATAAGTTGTTATATATATACTATGTACTATATACTCAAAACATATTAATTGTATGCAGTTTAATATACTTGTATGTCTGCTGTTAATATATTGCAAATGATGTTATGTTCTCATTATTTAAGGGATAATATATGGCACCTGCCATATATATTTTTAATTGATAGGTTAACATACTTTTATAAACATATATAATGGATATTTATAAATAAACATAACTAATTTTGAACACATTGGGATACTGAAGTTTCAATAAATTAATATATTAATATATTTAGTCTGTGATAAACTATATAATAATATTTTGTAATTAGGGCTACATATATGGTATGGAGATGTATTTTAAAATACATTTCTTGTCAAATAATATAATGTATTTTAAAATTAATTAATTTTTGTTCCAAGAAACAGTGATGGCTCCCATAGTCTTTCTGCGAATACCAGCACCTTGTACATTTCTACCAAATGCTAATGGGGGAAAGACACCGTAGAAGCAAACAGTTTGGAAAGCCTTTACAGAAAAAAAAAACATTCTTCTCGTATCCAATTCCTTCCAATAACTTTTGACAGGTAATCTGGTTAAAAAATAAATAGTGATTTGTAGAAAGGCTGGATACAAACTACAAGGATATGTTGACATTTGTTTCACTAGGACTACACTGCTGCCGCAACCCAACTGGCTTTTATCTTAAACCAATTAGGCTCTCATCTGCTATGATCTTCATCAGTGTCAATCATACCACATCACACAAAAAACACACTCTAAACAAGTCAGGGTACGCTCTATCATCAGGTGTGAGGAAAATCCTGTCAATTCGCCCTCAATACTGAATGCATATTCAGGTGTCTAATTCCATACATAAGATGACGTTTTGGGCTGTTAGGGCCTTTACTTTCAAAAGGATAAACCCAGGTCAGTGGCACAGGGATTGTGACGGAATTACGTCGTGATAGACTAACTGCCAGTGATTCCAGTGCACTGGACCAGGACAGCCGCTCGTTCTTTAAGTGCACCAACCCACAGATATTAATGGAAATATATTAATGAAATCTTTTTACGAATAAAGAACATTTATTCCATGCAATTATTTAAAAAGAATTTGTTTTGGCACATTCACACCAGATGTAGAAATAGATTCAATGGTACAACAAGAATTGAACCAGTGCACACTTCAAAATAAAGCATGGATTTAAATAAAGCACACCTGTTCTATCTGAGCAGTCAATGTACCTCTAATTCTTTATAGACAAATGACACCAGAGGGTTTCCACTTGCCACTTGCAAGGATTAGTGTTTAAATAATAATCTTTTCATAGTATCAGCGCAGAAATTTCACAGACTGTTTTTAATTTCTTATTTTAAACCAAGCTGGAATTAGTCCAGATTGGAGTTTGAAGCTAATCTGGTCAGTGACTAATTCAGTTTGGAGTCTTTTCAATCAGACTGAGTCCAGACACTGTATTGCCAATGAAACAGAAAGCAGTACCTCTGTACGTGTAAACAACGACACGTGAGTTTATTAGGTCACCACTGTCCTGTCACAGCTAATAATGAGGTCAGCTGGAGTAACCTACAGGAGCTGGCAAGATAGCACCTATTTCAAAGTCGGTTGCTACGCGACCAATGAAGTCATGTAACATAGCTTAGGTAACAAGTGATAATACTACAGAAGCTTATATGCTTACTTTTCACTTAGCACGTTCTGTGCATTTTGCCAACAGTTAGGAGGGATTTGCTAGCTCGATCGTTTTAAAGAGCTGTAGTAAGTGTGCATTATTTAGAAGCCATTCTTGGGTGCGCCTTTAATACTGTTCATTTCCAGTTTCGCTCTCATTCCATTGATTAAACAGAAGGCCGGAGGAGAATTGCATCATCCCATGGTCAGGACTGTTTCTCCCATCACAGAGTTTTTTTGAGATATTCACAGTTGACTTGCGGTGCCAAAAAATCACTGCCCTCATGATTCTGACTAAACAAAAATACCTTTTCTGCTTCCATGACTCATGCTTTTGACATTTAACCTGGCCAAGAGGCACATAGAACATAGAAAAGAGTGATAGAAAAAACCCCAGCAATTCCTTTTAAAATCAGCCCACGATGAGATGGGGGTTATTGAATGTGTAATTAAAGCACTAGTAACACTGTGTGAAATCTCTGAAGACAGGGTATTCACTTACTTGGTCACCATGCCGATCTTCACCCCAAACACGCCAGTCTGTTTCCGTGACGGCATCCTCTTCAGGCTGAACTCTCGGCTGGTGAACTTCATCGAGAGCTTCACCTCGATCTGCTCAGAGAGGGACGACGAACCAGTGTCAGTCATAGCCGGCCATCTCCGCGTAGTCGCTCTGTCTGTACTTGCAGTCAGTAGTACTCACCCCGTTCATGGAGATAACGGTCCTCTGCCAGTCTTTGCCCTGCAGTGTCTGTGCATCCAGCTGGGGGGAAAAAGCAAAAAAAAACATACAAATGTCAGATATTCTCTGTCGACCTGTGACACTCCTTTAACCGTACAGGTTGTAAAACCAGGTCAGAAGGAGCACTAGCATTGTGCTTTAAGCCTCTGTTTCATGCGTGTTCTTCATTCATTTCTCTTTTTAAACAACGCGGTCAATTTCCCAGCACAGAGCTAGGACCTACGACTGCAGAGACGGGACAAGCTCGTCAGCGTGTCCAATCTCACAGAGAAGAATTCTTGCCCCGGTAAGAATTAAAAGGAAATTATCTAACAGAAATAACCCCTAGCCAAATGATCATATCTGTAAGATTAAGAAAGAATGTAGAACATCAGAACGGAAATTGAAAGCCTCAAAATAGAGAGTGCACCTTATAATGTAGGTCCTGTTGATTACATTTAATTTTCACTATTAATAAAGGAAGCGAGAACAAATTACTTCTCTAATTTTATAAAATTGCCCCAATCCAAGAGTAAATTGACAAATTTGCTGCTTTACAAATCTGATGTCAGTTAGTAATGCAGCTGAGAAATGGGAATCATCACCCAGAGCGAAGGGATACACTAAACCAGTCTGCGCTGTTGACATTGTATATTGTTGTATATGAAATCTCTGATTAGTGTTTTGATGTTTTTTAACAGTGCTGCACTAAAGAAGTTTGTTTCCAACCACTCAGACAGATCATTCTCAGTCTGCATTGTTGATTATCGCTGGTCCTGCAGGGATACCCAGAAAGTCTCTGAAAAAGCTTTTAGCACATCAAGGCTTCACTGTAATTAAACAGTAAACATGCCCCCCCACCTTACCTTCAGTTGGTACAACACTCTGGAATAAGTCCTATTACCCCTATTCTGACTGCCAGAAGCTTTTAGAGTCGATTTGAAAGTTTTTTAAATAACTAATGGAATTGCTTGGCCCGTGACTGTGTTGTTGATCTTCTGAGGCCCTTGAATCCAAATCACACCCTTAAACAAGGCCCTCATGGCAGTTACTGCATCTGGGTTACTGAGACCTGCCGTTCTCCTAGGCTCTGGAATGGGCTGTCAGATGACAATGCTGCCGCCTTTTCATTTAACAGAGCCTTAATGGCTGCTCACACTTGCTTTTAAATGTGTGCTTCAACAGAATGCAAAAATTAGTGTTGTGGCTTCATCAAAGCATTTAGTACTATGTTGTATATTGTACCTTTTGTTTTATTAGTTTAATTTTTTTAAAGTATTTCTTCCATTACCAGGAAAGTGCTTTGAGCACAATGCCAGAAAATTGGAGTAACAATAAACTGTTATTATTATATAATTAAAACAATCCACGGAGGATGACAAAGCATTTCCAGTTAATGTTTGGTCTGCATCCAAATCACACCGTCAGAGCTTGAGGTACAGTAAACCGAGAATTCACCTGTGATGTTATCGCTCCTATTAGACACCACATGAGGATGGATCACCTCCTGTCTGATATAAAACAGCTGACTTCCTGCAGAACGTCTTCTGCGCTGTTGAACAACTTGGATTTACAATTTGGATTTTGGAGAATGTTCCAGCAGCCTTCCTTGAACAGAGTTCAGAGGGACACCGTCGTCATACAACATTCATCCAACATTTCACCCATGGTTGCCCTGGAAGATCTCTGTAAGCAACAGGGTGAAAGCTGAGCTCAATCCACTGATCCGCTTGACACATTTAACTAGGACAGATTAACCACAGAGCCACATCTGAACTAAACTGCTATCTCTGCTTAAAAGTAGACACATCTTTGTACAAACACCGGAGTCCATTCGGAGAGAGGTAATTAACATGTCAGTAGTCTCATGACACAGGAGTAAACATAAACAGGGAGTGTGATAATCTGATTAAATAGTTTTTTTATATGCCTTCGATAGATTAAATGTATTAACAAATTCATATATTAATCCATCAATCGTTTTAGTAAATATCCAAATCACATATTAAGCATACATAATGGACAGCATTATGTAGAGTGTAGCATGTAGAGTCATTGCGACACTGACTTTTATTGAGGGTTTTATAACGCTGTATACTTGGAACGTGTGTAATCTCTCTCTCTCTTAAAATGCAGCGCCACACAATGCACTATATACCACAACTACGGTAACTAAAGGGTACAAACATAACAAGACATTACCAATGTTCCAGGGGACAGAATTATGCAACTGACAGTGCAATAGAGCAGTTCCTAGTGTTGGTCCTAGAGACCAATAACGTGTGCGGATGTTTTGTTCCACCAGATACATTGTATATAATGAACAAATTATTTCTCTAAATTGACGCACACACGCCCATCCTTTAGCAGCAGAACAGGTCTCACAAGCGTTTAGCTCGCAGCATCTCAACCATAGTTCCAACCTACGGTCAATTTCCTTGCCGACCGCTTCTTACTTTTTCCCTACAGCTATCTTTGCCTTCAAGACAAGGCATGTTAATCCTTCCCACTGCCAACTTGTATGTCCACGAAAACAGGACTAGTGGGACGAGATCTGCTAATGACACATTACAGTTACATGCCAGGAATGACACCGTACGGTCACATGCCAGGAATGACAGATTCCATTCACACGTCAGAAATGACACATTACGGTCACTTACAAATCCTGCATTTTCACTTCCTCCAAGATCAAATTCCACTTTCAGCTCCAACATGGGTTTCCACAGCCCCCATGGTGTAACACTGCTCACATAAATTTATAACAGCGTACAATTTACATTGATAAGGGACTGCTCTAGGTTACACAGCTAAACCCTGAAGTTTATCTTTTTGGTCCACAGAGCAAATCTTCCCATGCTTTGGCTGAAATTATTCATGTCACTTTCCATCCTCCTCACAGACGTGCCATATGGCCACATAACTTCAGCTTGTGTGATCCATTCTAACGCAGTAATCTCATTCTAATGCAGTAATACTCCGCTGTAGTGACTGAAAAATGGCTTTCCCCCTTGTCATTGTCATTTCCTACCGTGTCATTACTAAACTGATAGATTGTTCTCTCAACTATAGCGTACAATAAAATGCAAAGCCTTTGGTCAATAGAATTATTATGTGCATCGACATGAATAGATTATATCTTCACCAAAAATTTTTTCCAAATGACCATGACAAAAGATTACTGGGAAAGATCACAACCTAAAACTGCCCTACAAGCCACGTTTTCCTCTGCAGAGGACAATTCCAGGAAATGGCTGTGACTGATTCAGCTTCTCAGACTGGCCTCATCTGAACTGGACTGATGGGTCACTCTCCACCAGAGAGCTCCTGATGCAGTGGTGGAGGGGTATTTACCTTCTGTCTCAGCAGAGTGTTACGCACCCGGCCCCAAAGTCGTGCCCCCGAGCTCAGTGGCTTCTTGGTGGCGTTACCCTCCTGGCACTCCATGGGGTAATTTTGGAGGACCTGGGCACAGGCATCTTGCAGAGTGCTCTCACTTGGCTGCACCACATGGTCCAGAGTCTTCTCACTAGGCTGCACCACATGGTCCAGAGTCCTCTCGCTTGGCTGCACCACACTGTCCAGAGTGCTCGCGCTTGGCTGCACCACACTGTCCAGAGTCCTCTCGCTTGGCTGCACCTCACTGTCCAGAGTCCTCTCACTTGGCTGCACCACATGGTCCAGAGTCCTCTCGCTTGGCTGCACCTCACTGTCCAGAGTCCTCTCACTTGGCTGCACCACATGGTCCAGAGTCC